>VSMD01059585.1:0-11264 GCA_008750895.1 Mirza zaza
AGTCTCACTTTATTGCCCAGGCTAGAGTGAGTGCCGTGGCGTCAGCCTGGCTCACAGCAACCTCAAACTCCTGGGCTCAAGCAATCCTGCTGCCTCAGCCTCCCAAGTAGCTGGGACTACAGGCATGTGCCACCATGCCCGGCTAATTTTTTTCTATATATATTTTAGTTGGCCAATTAATTTCTTTGTATTTATAGTAGAGATGGGGTCTCGCTCTTGCTCAGGCTGGTCTCGAACTCCTGAGCTCAAATGATCCGCCCACCTCGGCCTCCCAGAGAGCTAGGATTACAGGCTTGAGCCACCGCGCCCGGCCTCTTCTAGAATTCTTAGGGTGTCATGTCTTAGATTTAAGTCTGTGATCCATCTTGAATTAGTTTTTATGAGTAGTTAGAGACATGGATCCTGTTTCAGTCTTTTACATGTGGCTATCTAATTTTCCCAGCACCATTTATTGAATAGGGATTCTTTTCCCCAGTGTATATTGTGAGTTAGGGACCCATCTTCAGTCTTCTTAAGCAGAATAATGGGCACCCTAGAATTTTGTAACCTAGATTTTTTTTTTTCTCATCAGCTGAGGCTAAAAACGATTTTCTATTCAGGTCTGTGGCAAAGTCAATAAATTTGTCAACCTGAACCGAACTTGTTTGCTAATTTTGCAATATTGCGACTGACTATTCAAACATTTCCAGAATGCTCTATTGTATAACTGTAAAGGTGGTCTGGGTTGGGTTTAAGAGAAGGGGATGCCATCAATTAAGCAATTTCCTTAGAACTCATGGATCATTGCATTTCAATTGGTGGGGTTTTTATAATGGAAAATCAGGGTCTTTTCCAGGGGCCTGGAGTAGGAGGCCTTTGGGGCCTCATATTTGGGAAGGTCTCAAATTTAGACATTTTGAAGTTATCATCAAATGAGGCTATATTATGATATAGTTGTTTGTATTTGTGTGTGTATTAAGGTGTTATTTTGTTAAGTAGAAAAATTTTAAATGTACTATAGTTTAGTAAGCCCATTTGGAATTAAAACAATTTTTAAAAAGTATATTTGGTGCTTCCAAAAAAGAGAAGTAGCCCAAGCTTCCATGTATATCTGAGAGGCTCTGCTGAAGGAGAATTAGAAAATTATTAATCTTTACTTCTTTGTAACTAATTTGATATGTGGCTTTGGAGTGAGTAGTGTTTCAATTTTATCTTCTTATTTTTTATTCTGTAAATTTAAATTAATCATTATGGAACCATGAAAGGAGAAACCTGCAGTATGCCTAAGCTTTTGTCACTCCACAAATGATACAAAGAATATGGTAGCACAAGTATGTAAGTGCTCAACTTCTGTTCCTGATAACATGGAATTCTGCTTTTAAATAATTTAGGAAATTTCTGTAACATTTCTCTATGGAGTTTTTTTTCTTTTCTTTTCTTTTCTTTTCTTTTCTGTAAGTATTCATATTAAAACAGAAATAAGATGAAGAATTTGGGGTGCCAAAGCTGTTCCATCAAAAAAGATCACAAATTCTTTTCAACGCTGTAGGCCTGAAAACCAAAAGGCAGAGGGTACATTATGTTAAAAAAAAAAAAAAAGTAATCAAAATATTATTTCTAATTGCAATTCTGCTAATGTCTTCCATTTTTTAGGAAAGACTTGGTAGGCCAGATAGACATTTACTTACAACACTGTAAAAACTGTTGGATTAGTGTTGTCCATATTTGGAAACACAAATATTGCTTGTGGGATGAGAACCCACTTGAGGTCCTAGGACTTGATCTACTTTCTTAGATTTTACGAATATCAGAGTTTACGAATCTAAGGGCTGAAAATGATAAAAAGTAACACTTCTTGGCGAATACGGCATCGTAAATACAATGTAGGATAGAAAAGTTACAAAGATACAAGGGGAAAAAGTATACTACCTAAAAAGCAATTAAAGTGGAAACAAAGAAAAGCAATGAATACAGAAACAAAGCAACACTAAATTATTAAAAATTAGATACTTTGGTTCTTACTCATTTCTGTTTCTACACATCTTCCAGTTAAGCTACAACCAAATTCTATTTCTAAGTATCATTTTGTCCCGTGACTTATATTAGAAGGTTGGGTACAGTTATGAGAACAAGAGGTTATCTTTCCCAGGGTCATTGCAAAATGCTATGATGGTCTAAGAGATTGTTTCTTAATTATTGACTAATTTTAACTTGATCCAGCTGAACTTTCTGAACCAACTGGACATCATTGAAGGTAGAAATTTTAAATGGGATGATCAATGATTTTAAATATGGGTGAGAAAAATTCTAATTCAATGCATAGATATGATCTGAATCACTTTATTCTGAACCAACAGTTTTATAGTTTCAGTAGATAACATTATATTGGGATATACCTTCTAGGACCTTCACCACACTATTTGAAGATGATAGCCACAGACTGATTGAAGGAGTGCTGAAATAGATGAATTTTCACCATATATTCTTTTTCTCTATGTAAAGAAAAATGAAGATTTTGTTGCTAGTTTCTTGTCTTTCATAAAATGATCACATAACATTCATAGCATGTATTATGAGCTAGTGAAAGTGATAAAAATAAATGGTAATACAAGAAAAAGACTCAAATCACGATTGGCCCCAATTAAAATTCTGTTCACCTACCTTTCCTTCTGCCATCATTCTCAGACAGGCAAATACCACCAGATCCAAACTATCAGTGCCCCCCCCATCCTCATCCTCACCTCCACCCCCACCCCATCATCATCCTGCATTCCTACTCTGCCGATTTTATTGTTTTCTTCAGGAACTTTCAAAACTTCCTCATTACTAAAAATCTGAGTTCCCTAAACTAACTGCCTTTTGCAGTCTGTACTATTCCATTCTAAAGCCCTATTTTTCTCCAGAAAGTCTCCACTACAACCAGAATGATTCCCCCTGTTGCCAGAATTTGCTTTTAGCATTTCTGCATATCTCATCCAGGATATCTTTTCCTTTCTTCGGTACCTATTGGAATCTCACCCAGAATTCTGAGACCCTGCTCAAGGTCCATGGCCTCCCTGAAACCTTCTTGGGCTCTCCTGGGGACTCTTCATCTTCAGGAGTCCTGGAGCACACTGTGCAGTTCTGTTGGCATTAATTATGCTGTGGTCTGCGAAGTCAAGTATCTTTGTATGTGGGCATATCTTGACCTCCACCCCAACCCCTGTGTAAATACAGACCAAGTCTCATATACCTATTCGTGGTGGCACTTATTTGAATTTCTTATATGAAGGATCACTTAAAATGTTTGTCATCTCATTCCAAGACTTGCTTCATTACTTATGATTTTTCATTTTATTCAGTTTTAAAGTCTGCGCATATTCAGGTCTATTACCTCTTTCTACAGTGATATATGTGAACTAAACCAGAGCCTCACTGAATGTGTTGCATTTGCCATCTTGTAAAAACCAAAAGAGCATAAATCCATTACCAAATGTATATGAGATTACACTATGGTATGATTTTAAGAAATATTCGGAACATTAAACTATAATGTTTAAGTCTGTGTTTTGCTTATGAAAGGGAAGTTACTTTGAATTTTGTCAAGACTAGATCATTAGTTTTGCTATGTTTAAACATATCAAATGATCTAAGGAAAAAATATTCAAACAAAAAACTAGTTCCTTAGTTATTTTAACTCACCTAAATTTTGCCAAATTAGTTTTCATGTGTGTATATTTGATTTTTAAGTAAGTGTTAGAAAAGTCTTGTGATAAGAATTTTGTTATGTAGAGTAGGTTCAAAAGATATATGACTCTTCAATAGAAGTCTTTTATGTATGCTTTTATTTTAATCCAACATGCTAATTTATTATAATTATTTAGTATACTTAAATATGAAAATACAAGGAAACTGTAGCTTAAATTTTTAAGGGAGGTAAAACTTTAAATATTTATACATTTATCTTCACCTTATTTTATATGAAGATATTATTGTATAAAATGCACATATTAGAGCACATTCATTCCTATTCAGTTGACCCACTATTAAATGGAATTTTATCAGAATAGAAGAATTTGATTTTCTAACAGTTATTGCAAGTTTTTGCTTGGTTAATCTTATACTCATTTGGTAACTTGGCAAACAGAAAGAAATCTTAAATTGGAAAGATCACAATTAAATTATGGAAGCAGTGGTTTGAAAAGGAATATTCTTTAGATTTCCCTGCAGTTAAAACTAGTACATTTATTGTAATCATTTTCCCTTACACCATAATATTAATAATTCTCATCTGATAAAAAACAAAACTACAGGCAACTCTAAAAGATAAAGAACAAGTTAAGAGACAAGTAAAACTAAATCTACTATACTAAAGCTAAGACCAAATGGGCACGTTTGGAAAAGGAAAAGAGAAATGAGTAACTATACATTTTGTTAAATGTTTAATGTCTTGGATCAACTTAAGAATTTCTTACTCGAGGAACGGTATTCAGTTGTCTTTTTATAGAAATAGGAATTGACAGAACTGTTGTAATCTTGCATCACTTCTGATTGGTTCACAGATTGTTCATTCATGTCATAAATATCTAAAAGGAGAAGAACTTTTAATTCTGAATTGATTTCTAATCTGTTCTTCTTACCTTACTTTCAGAGTAACTTCTAGTTGATATATTTTCACAACAGAATAAATAACTGTGTGCCAACACATTTTAACTCTTCCTCTGACATGTGGAGAGCTAAATAGATTTTTTTGAAGGGGGAAAATGTCCACTTAGAAATTCCTTAAAAACACTAGCCTTTTATTTACTTAGCACACTGTCTTTGGAGTGTTAGCGGTGGCTGATAATGACCTATGATTTCCAACCTCACCACACCTTACGTAACTTGGTACCATTTGGGAAGTGTCTGTCACTTTGTAAAATTACCCCTGAAAAAGTCAACAATTCAAAAGAAAATAACTCTTCCACCATGTAATCAATATTTTCTATGCATTCTGATTATAATATTTCATTAAACAATCTTACCCCATAACTATTATTATTGTATGGTTTTACTTTGACTTTCATTCTTACACCTTTTGAAAAATTTCAACATTTCTGGATTTATCAGCCAACCAACCTATAGAATCGTGAAGCAGAATGACACTAGCCAAAGAAAAACTTTCAGTGAGGATTTTATTGTACAAAAGCCAAAATTCTAAAAACAAATAGAACCAGTGTTGAATCCAAATGTACAACAGTAAACTGATTTAGCTTCTCTTTTTTTAAAAAAAAAAAAGCTGACGCAAGTTGGAAAGAGGGGGGTGTTGGGGCAAGGTAGTGGTGTTGATTGGCTTGTCTTGTTCACTCCCACTGTCCTTTAAATCATTGTCTACATCCCCAACGGTTCACACAAGTCAACGCTGTTACAGGGGACTGCCATTCAAAATAATTCAGGAAAGACTGCACAGGACTGGATAAATAACTAAGGTACAGCTGTTTTTACATGAATATTTGCAGTGTTAAAATAATGCTTACTTTCTTCTTTTTATTGTATGGATTGTTTATTCATTACAAATTAAAATGTGTGAACATACTGCTTGGGTAAATTTTTTCTCATTTTAGAAAAGATCAATTCAATG
Source organism: Mirza zaza (assembly GCA_008750895.1). Classification (NCBI taxonomy): domain Eukaryota; kingdom Metazoa; phylum Chordata; class Mammalia; order Primates; family Cheirogaleidae; genus Mirza; species Mirza zaza. The sequence continues at coordinate 5,579 of VSMD01059585.1, forward strand.
TTATGTCAAACATCGAAATTATTTACCCAGATCCTGATTGCAATTTTCTTCTGGAGTCAGTTTTAGATTTGAGCATAAAATTAGGGCAGTGGATAAGAGGAAAAAGAGAAACATTGCAAAAAGTGGCAGGTAACAAGTGCTTGGTTGTATCTACTTCTGGTCGATCGTTGAATAGAATGAAGAGTTGACATAATTGTGCCTTAGCAAAAAAACATAAAAGTTTAGAACATTCTCAATATGACACCATTAAAGATTTTTATTTATCTTGAAAACAAAACAGAAACCTACACAGATCTAGACTAATCAAAGGAGGAACATCACATGAAGGCAGCTTATGTGAATGGCTAAGGGTTTGGGCTGTACCATCATCAAACAAAAAAGAAAAAAGTATGTCTTACCTTGTCTTCTTAATTTGACAGTTTTAATGAGGGAGTATACTTAGAGCCAAGTTACTAGAAGGAACTGGGGAATTGAATAGAATAGAAGCATAGCTTTCGATTTTGAAGGAGAAGAATCAATTATCTGAAAGTTCTTGTCAAATTTATTAATCAAACAGGGGGAGAATTCACAGTGGATTTAAGTATCCCTGCATCTTTAGGACTTTACAGAGCATATGGTGATGGTTATAAATACCCAGGCTGTAGCAAAACTAAGAGTGTTTTACACCTGGGTGGAAAAATACTTGAACTGATGATATAGATCCTATTTGTGGACACTGGTCAAAAAGAAGATTTATTTTTGACAAACTAAAGCATTGAGGTTTACAATTTAAGATCCTTCAGTTCAGTTTTATATTTAAATAATGTTCTGGGAATTTTATGAAAGTAATTATATTTATATTCCTAATAGTATATTCGCAACATTTAAGTTCTCAAAAATGTAGTTTTAGTGGCTAAACTCTTGAGTTTTCTTTAAAAATGTTATACAATATGTTTTAAGGGTTATTGATGCTATTATTTTTAACACATGAGTTACTTTAAAGAAAGTGAAAATAATTTATTTTCAGAAGAAGGAAAGAGTACCTCTAGGGTGGTCTATTATAAAGAATGTAGACACTTGGGAATTTATTGCATCCATAATTCGTGACAGGTTACTAAGTATCATGCATTAAAATGTGTAGCATAAAGAGTTCACCACAGGCCGGGTGTGGTAGCTGAGGACTGTAATTCCTAGCATTTTGAGGATCATTTGAAGCAGGAAGTTCAAGACCAGCCTGAGCAATGTCATGAGATCTGTCTCTACAGAAAATAGAAAATTTACCCAGGCATGATGGTATGTACCTATAGTCCCAGCTACTCAAGATGTTGAGGCAGGAGGATTGCTTGAGCCCAGGAATTTGAGTTTGCAGTGAGCTATGATGGTGTGATAATGCCACTGCAGTCTGACCTAGGTGACAGAGCAAGACCTTACCTAAAAAAAAAGAAAAAAAGAGTTCACTATGTTAATGTCATGTATACTATATATCTGTGTACTTTGTGGAAAATGCCATTTAGGAAAATAATAACTAAAATTTATGTGAGAATTTATGTTTAAGATGACTAGAGAATGTATGTCTTCCATAAACAGAGCTAGAAAGTCTGTAAGCAAAATAAAATATTCAAATTTTATGAATAGTTCTTTATACCCCATCAAATGGCTGCTTTAATTCTTACCCTAGCAAACATGTAATATTTTTAGCAAAGGGAAAAGACCTTAGCAAAGGATTATTTATTTTAACTTTCTAGTTCTTCCTACATATTATTTCAAATCTAAATCTGAGTAGAGGAAAGGAATGGAAATGCTAAAATACTATCACCAGCAACAGGAAATAGTTAAACAAGTATGGTTCTGTTGTTATTGGCAGTTTCTTTTCTAAGAGGTACCTCACAGTGAATGCTTTTATGGAAGCTAATGTCTTTGAGAAATCATGCCATAGACCAACAAGAGGTCTGACTGTCAAAATGTGAACGGTATTTTTGGGGAAAGTAAGAGAATTTAATATAAAGGTAATATTAGATTGATTTTATTGTCAAAGCCATGTTCACTTATTTGCGATACATGTTGGATGTAGATTTAAATCAGTTCCTTGGATACAAGATCATTTGGCTTTTAGCAGTTTTGTGACCAGCTACTACTTACTTGTTCCACCCAAGAGTAAACGACATGTGAGGCTGTTACCGAAGCCTAGATTTCAGAGTGGATTTGTCGGTGCTGGGTTGGCGTGAACCACGAGACAGATAGCGATGGTGGGAATCTGCTTTGACATTGTTAGCTCCCTTTTCACTTTCACTTATCAGGCAAAATAAATGTTTGCAGTAACTAGGGAAGGTCAGGACTTCTGCTTCTTGACCCAAGGTCAGTTTTGCTTTCCAAATTTTATGTCTGTCTTTGAAGTAAAAATTGAGAAATTTGCTGTTTTGAGAATCTTCCATCCTGAGCTTCTTAGGTGCCTATTCAAAGAATTAGACATTAGAGTGTTTAATAACTAGAAGGTAGATATAAAGCTCAGCTGCTTAGAACACTTGGGTCTCTCTTAATGAATGTGACAGATTCTTCTATTGTGATAATATCCTGAATTCTTTTGTTTCAAGTTTTGATTTTGTATCCTTATAGATGAATAAATTGAATTAACAATGCGGTTGACCACTGCACTGGAATACCCAGTCTGCTTTTGCAAGATCTTTGTGTCACAGAGAAACTTAACCTCAATGGAGAGAAAGGCTGGACTATAGAAAATTCTATCAAAACAAATTTGGGTTTTATTTTAGAAGCATTTCGAATATTATTTGTGCAACAAAGCTCTTGGTAACCAGAGGAGAATATTTCCATTTCATTTTGAATTATTAATCTATAAAACTGTAATAGGAATGCATAACTGTATCTATAAAGGCGATTGTATGAAGTTGCATTGGTCTTAGTAGAATATAGCACCAAGCACCATGCTAGATGCTGGGTATATGGAGAGTCTGCAAAGCCGGCACGGTTCCCATTCTCCAGAAGCTTCCTGCCTTGTGGGGGATGGAAGGTGGGGGAGGTGAGGGATAGTTCTTTATCAGTTAATCACACAGCTAGAAATTAACTACCAAGTGTGGTAAGTACTATACAGGAGACAAGGGCACGTTCCAAGAGCATAGAGTGGAGAGTGGGGTGGTGTCCAGTTCAGATGTGGAGTCAGGGAATGCCTCTCTGACCACATGACCTTTTAAGATTTTCCAGGTTGTTTTAGTTAACGTGGGAGACACTTGAATGTTAAGAATGTGGGGAAGAGCATTCCAAGCAGAGGCTTGAGGAGGCAATGGGGAGATGAAAGAAGCCCAGTGTCACTCAGTGAGTGAGGGGGATGCCATTCAGTACGGGACTGAAGAGCCATGTCTGGGGGAAAGCATATAGAGCTTACACCAGATTATGAAAGTTGACTTTAGTCTAAAAAGCGATGAAAAAATCATGGTAGGACCTTTTGTAGAGTAGTCCATTGGAATAACATAATGGTCATGGAGACAGAAATGAAAAATTTTAAATAGATGTTGAAAGAAGAACTGGTAGGACTTGGCGACAGGTTGGATGTGAGTAGGGGATGAAGGATGGAGAGTGGGAGGTGTCAAGGCTGACAGCCGGGTTCCTCCCGGGAGCACTTGGGTGAATGGAGGTGCCCTGTCTTGAGATGATGACTGGCAGAAGAATCTGTGCTTATGAACACTGTGTTTTCAATCACAATATTTGCTAACACCATTCTTTTCTACCCTACCCATGCAGTGATTCACTGATTAGTTCAGTAAGTATTTGTTCAGGGAAAGAAAGTAAAAATGTTAATTATGTTTTACCATGATAATTTGTTCAAAAATCTTTTTGTTCTAATAGGCTGAGTTCCTCAGGGGCAAGGATCCTGTCTTATTCATTCTTTGTCTCTTTCATTGTTTTTGGCTCATGTTTCATTCTTAGTATTTATTGAGTAAATAAATAAATACCATCTGTAAAACACTTCCACACTGAAGTATAATCATGTGATTAAATTTGAGCAATTATGAGGTTGTCTAAAGGCTTCAAAGTACATATTTTGTGCCGCAGGCAAATGATTCAGAATATTTAGTTTCTCATAATGTCCTAATTCTTTTAAAATTGTGCATTTAGCCCTTATCCCCTTAAAATAGAGCAGTAATCAAATCTTTAGAGCTGAAGTTATGAGCTATGAAAATGTGTTCCAACTTTGATGAGAAGATCTCCCTTGGTCGGAGCCAAAATGGAATAAATATTTTATATATGTTAAAATAGCATAAAATTAGGTCTTAATTCCCTCATTTATGAAGGGGTATCTACCTTGCTTATAATGTTTGTGAGAGTTTTGAGAACTGTAAAGCCCTCTTTTATAAATGTCTAAAGCAAATTATGCATATTTCTATGCATATTTGCATTCAGATGAAGACATCACTTAGATTCTGATTACTAGAAGAGGGAAAAAGGATTTAAATTTATTACGAGCCTACTATATGCCAAACTCTGACACCCATTATCTCATTTAAACCCTCACAGTACTGCTTTGTGGTAAATGATGTTATCCTCAGTTAGCAGAAGATGGAAAAAAATCAGAAGTTAATTTGACTAGGATTTACATCCAGTTTTGTTTATCACTGAAGCTAGAGTTCTTGTTTCCTGACTAGGCTTTAGCTCTCTTTAGTTGGGACAGTAGTACAGAGGTGGCATAGCAGGAGGCCATTAAACCTGTGCCTCCATTATCTCATCTGTCAAATGGGAATTAGAACCTCAGAGGGCTGCTCTGAAGAGTGAATGAGTGAATAGGTGTAAAGCCTTAACACAGTGCTTGGCATGCAGTAAGTGCTATATGAGTGTTTGATATTCTTTTTTTTTAATCCTGGGATTAACATGGCTTAATGCAAATGAAATCAGTGAGTTTCCTATGAATAAGTACAAAGTGAAACAGACTTTAACTGAAGCTCCCAGGACTGCAGACATGTATACGTATAGCAACAAAAGTCTCAGAGGAACCTTCCCTGATCCCTCAGACTAAGCTGGATACTATGAAAGGTGCTCCTGGATCCCATAGCACCCTAGAAGGGTTGGCTAAGGAAAGGGTGGAGGGGGGGAGGGGAGAGCATTCCAGTCACTGTGACCCCCATGTGGAAAGGGCCTGAGGTGGTAGAGAGCAAGGTGAGTTTCTGAAATGGAAAGACTAGTGTAGCTAGAACACCGAGGTGGGAGGGTGTGGTAGGAGATGAGATAAGAGAAGTGGGAGGACCATGTAGAATCTTTTGGGGTATATTGAGAATTTTGGCTTTTATCCTACAAGTAAAGGGAAGGCATTAAAGGGTTTTAAGCAGAGAATGATATGATCTATGTTGTGTTTTAAAGATCACTCTAGCTATTCTGTGAACAATGAATGGGAGAGTTAGGGAAGGCAAGAGAGGATTCAAGGAGATCCAGTCGGAGATTGTTACAGTGGACAGTCTAAGAAATGATGGTAGCTTGGACAAGAGTGATGATGGAAGAAGTGAAAAGAAGTAGACTAATTTAAGAAATACTTCAGTTTGTTGTAAAATCAACCAGACTTTGTAAAGAACTGGATGTGGGGGCCAAGAAAAGAAAAATTTATAATAGAAGACGTATGCCTCTGGCTTAAGTAACTGCATAAATATTGACAACATTCTTTGGATAGGAAACATTGGAAGAAGAGGGGACTATCACAAGTTAGATT
>VSMD01059589.1:0-27356 GCA_008750895.1 Mirza zaza
GGCCGAGGTGGGCGGATCGTTTGAGCTCAGGAGTTCGAGACCAGCCTGAGCAAGAGCGAGACCCCATCTCTACTATAAACAGAAAGAAATTAATTGGCCAACTAAAATATATATAGAAAAAATTAGCCGGGCATGGTGGCGCATGCCTGTAGTCCCAGCTACTTGGGAGGCTGAGGCAGGAGGATTGCTTGAGCCCAGGAGTTTGAGGTTGCTGTGAGCTAGGCTGACGCCACGGCACTCACTCTAGCCTGGGCAATAAAGTGAGACTCTGTCTCAAAAAAAAAAAAAAAAAAAAAAAATGATACGACCTCCAAATTATCTGTGGAGGTGCTTCTCTTTGGACCGTCTGTTGACAGTTTGCATGGTGGGGGGCACAGGGGGCTTCCCTCTGTATCGTATGCCCTTTAGGGCCGCTGTGCCATTGTCTAGTCAGCACTTTACCACTTGGGGCTCGTGTTTGGTACTCAAGTGTCCCTGTTTTCCCGGTTGTGGGTCCATGTGACAGAGGCACCCGAATGCTCACTAACCTCCTAGACACAGGGCTGCCTTATTTCCCTGATCACTCTACACCAGGTTGGGGCATGGGGCAGATTCTGTCACCAGCCCGGAGTGGAGAAGTTTGCACCACCTGGGGGCCTGGACCCTGACAGTGTATGGGATTTCAGGTCACTCTCTCCCCTCCCCTCGCAGGCTGGAAGAGATACAGCCTGAGCCCACAGAGATGCGCAGTGCAAGGGACCCTGCTCTTTGAGCCACTTCTCACAAGAGATTGCCCAGGGCACCCGTTCACCCTGCCTGGCTTCTGCAGGAGAAGCCGACCTTCACGTTGCTGCACTCACTCGCTGAGTTATTGCTGTCGCCCGGACTCACGGAGAAATTGGCATGCCTTGTGCTGAGGTGGGGATGAGGCGGGGGCTGCAGGACGGAAGGTGGCAAGTGGAGCCTAGAAGCTGGAGGTCCCCTCAGCCGGCTGCGTGGTCTGCCGCTCTGGGGCCGTGTCAGGCCGCAGTGCACCCCGGCTTGCCTGCATGTGCTTGCTCATACGTCACTCACTGCGCCAATTCAGCCATCGCTGGACCAGAATTTCCAAAAAGATTCCCCTCTCCCACATCTTGCTCACTCAGTTACAAAAGCCGTGTTGGAGCTAATTTAAAAAAAAGGCACTGTTTTGAAACCTGGTTTCTTTTCCAGCTGGAGCCCCTGGGCTGACTGTGATGGGCGGTGCGTGGGAGGGGAAGCCTCTACCTGCCACCTGCCTGCCACGCGTGGTTCGCCAGTGCAACACACGCAACCCCACGCTGAGTGGCACTAGGAAAATACAACCTGAGAGCCTAAAATTGGTGGAGGCCAGAAGGAGACCCCATGTAGGGGGAAAGTGGGCTCTCCATTTAATAAGACCATCTTCCATCGGAGTTCAAGGGCCCAAGACTGCTGAGCTTGTAATGAAATTGAAACAGATGGAAGGCTTGTGTTTTAGAGCAATTCTTAATTTATTTGTACGGCACGGCCCGCTCGTTTTAGACCCCCTTCCCTGACAACATATTGTGTTGGGTTTATATTTACATTCACCCAATTTAATTAATAAATCCACTTAGGTAGATGTAGAGACACGTTCCTGCAAATAAAATAACTCACACTAAATAACATTTAGCTAATAATGCGGGCTGTGCTTTCACTGGTAGGTTGACTTACACTGCAGAATCTTTTTCCTAAAGCAGTGTTTTTAGTATTTGTGTGGTTGATGACGGATAAATTCTGTCTTCAACTAAATTATCGCATGGAGATGTGAAAGATAAACCAGATGGAAACAGAGCTGTCCCAGCGAAGTTGTGGGATTCCTCGGAAGATCATGGCTGACCACTCCTGACTGAAGCTCATTAAACACCTGATGAGCAGCTACTTGGGGTGCCAAGCAGGGGGCCCAGAGCAGGGCTGGCAGAAGGCGAACTTCAGTGACGATTTTATTGTAACAATTTCTTGATTTCAGATCAGTTTGACCGTTTCCATCCAAATGCTAGGCCTATGGAAAGAACGGATGACTTCTTTTTTTATAACAATCCTTGTAATCACAAGCGATGGTTTAATCTGGTGGGACCACATCATCCGGCCCCACAAGCTTCTACTAGCAGAAATGCACTGATGGACTCCCAAGTCCCAGAATTTATTTATCTTGAACTCATGTATAATTTCCTAAATGTGTCTTGCTGCCAAAAGTTAAAGATCCCGTCAGTCCCTGTGATAAAAAAAAGTGAGCTGGAAGCGAGCATTTGTGTGGACCACGAGGGAATACCGCAGCTTTGCACGTTTCTTAACTTACCTGTGCAGGTTCCACTCGGTAACTGCGCGTGGTCCACACTTGCATATGCAAACTGTCAGGCAACGCTCGTCATCCTGTGAGCAAAGTGACCTTACACAGCATCCTTCAATCGCCAACTCTGCCCACCAGGGGGCGTCACACCACGGCGACCTGTCAATCTCCCGGTCTCCAGCCCTCAGTGCAACGTGTCTGTATTCCATATGCAAATTCTCCAGTGAATGATTCCCCTGTTTTGTAAGCCATACTGCACCTGTAACATGTGAGATTGAGTTAAAAATGACAAGCAGACAAGCACAAGGCACATTATCTTGACAAACTCAGCCTCCGAAAATTACCCTGGGCCTGAATTATTAAAATAACAAGGACTATTTCACTCAGCTGTGCAGAAATGATCCTAATTGTCCACTTTAGCTAAGTCCTCTCAGTCTCTGAGATCGGTCAATTTACATCGGTGGCTTGCAAATTCCTCGACTCCCATTAGAGAAGAGCGCGGCAGCACCCCAGTGCACCCTCATTTATTTTAATAACCTGCCAGGCAGACATGAAAATGTTAAAGTTGGAAGGCTATAACATGACAGGATCCTGACTTGTCAGAGCCACATTATAAGCTAGTTAAAATACTTTCTTTCTCCCTTTCATGTCTTCTCAGGTAAGTGGGGAACTAATTGTCAAATTACTAATTTTGTTGGCATTAATATCAATACCAAGACAAGAGGAGCATGAACTGTTGAGTGAGAGATTTTTCTTCTGCACCTTCTGCTGCTGATGGGGAAATTACCCTGGAATCAAGTAAAGAATTAAATGTGTATGATCCGCTTGCTGTGTGGTCCTAGCCCATTCTTGTAAGCACTGTTTGCTAATGCTGTTGGTTCCGTTCCACACACCCCGGCTTGGTTGGGGTTTCTAACATGCAGGGCATCGTGATGATGAACATATATTTAGTGTTTACTCTCTGCTCATGTAGCATGCATGTGTATATGCTCAAGGACCTTGTAGGTAAAATCCTTACAGGTAAGGAACTTCCAACAATTCAGGATTTTGCCTGTTGCCATGGAAAAAATTTTAATATCATGCCCATTCACCCTCAGAATTTTCCTGTGTTGATGATAAAATTATGCGATTTTCCTAGTTACAGATAACGGACCTCCTATTGTGGGCCACTCCTGACATTGCCTGAAACATGCTCTTTGAAGTAGTTTGTGAAGAGTGCTCCCACATGGAAAAGACAGAGTGGAAAGATGGGGTTTATGCTAAAAGTGAAGTTGTTTAGCAAGAGGGTAAAATAGCACCAGCCAGAAGGAAGTGGCTAACAGATCAGCCCTTTAATCATTTTCCTTCTGGATGCAAAAAGAAAAATGAGAAATGTTTTCCAAGCCTCAGGATTTCTGGTGCTGTTCACCTACTGGGCTTTGCTTTGGGAAAAAGACATGGCTTGAGCTATAGAAGCCAAGTCTGTTTTCTAATTATCCTTTGTTAATCTTCAAGAGGAAAGAGAAGAAACAGCACTATAAAATGGGACCGAATTATTGTAAGAATGATGAGACTCACAACACACACTTCTGCTTCAGTCTCTCATTAGAGAAAATTGTGAACTTTATTCGTTTGATGACCTTTAATTTTTCTACATAGAAACTTCTTCAGTTCATAACGCAAAACCTTTGTTTTCTATTACTGGTGTCTAAATTTGGCAGTCAAACTGTGGGTTGCCACAGATTCTGAAGTATGAAAATGTTAAAGTATTGACTATGCTACTTTGCCACATTTGTCTATTTTCCCGTGGCATATTTTTTTTAATATACTTTTCTCATCAATTTAAAAGTAAATTTTTTCAGAATCATTAGATATCACAGCAACTTTGCTGTTTTTCCCATATTGGCAGCTGAATTTTGTTTTGATGCACTGTTTACTCCTGCATTCTCTTCCCCCAGACAGTTGAGATGTTTGTTTATTTGTTTTGTTAATATAAGGCTTCGCAGGCAAAATATTCCTCTCCAAAATTTATATATGGGCATGGAAATTTTCTGATTCAAGTAAATGAATCAATATTTAATGACATTTTTAGAAGCAGTATTTACTTATGATAATGTTGGAGAGTTTGTAACCTAGAAATGAAAACACTACAGCTGTGAGTTTTTGAAGCACATTTAACCTCACCTCAGAGGAGGAGCCTTAGGTAGTGACAAGGTGGAGTAGAGAAAAATACAGACATTTTTAGAAAAGAGCATGTCCAGGTGGGAGAAGAGAAAGGGTTTGCATGTTAGAACCAGTTGGAAGTAAGTCCAAGCTCCTGGGTGCAGGAAGTGGGACACGAAGATGGTAGAGCAGGAATGATCTGGTGATTTAAAGGTTGCCGCTGTCCACAGAGGGGAGGCCCACTATGGAGCATAGGGTTCAGTCTGCTCCTGTCAGTGCATGCACACTTCATTTCCTAGAACTGTCTGTGTGTTGGAGGTGGGATTGGAACGTGGCTACTTCACCCAGCCTGCTGCCCGTCAGCTCCCAGATTCACACTGGGCCTGGTGCCAAGTAAGAGAAAGTGCCTCCCTTCCACCAACATTTCCACCTGAACTACTCTGCCCAAAGAACACCACCTGGGGGCTATTCCCAGGGCTGTAAAATTCATCATTCCTTATGCTCCTCTCATTAACCCTAGGACATAGGACGCATCCTCTGCAAGAATAAAAATTGCTTGTGTAACAGGTTATATAATTTGATAGCAGAAGTGCAATGTGCAGAAGTTGTAAAAACAGAGTGCACTAGTCTGCTTAGGCTGCTGTAAGTCAAATACCCTGACCAGGTGACTTCAATAACAGACGTTTGTTTTCTCCCAGTTCTGGGGGCTGGAAGTTCGTGATCAGAGTGCCAGCATGGTCATTTGCCACGGAGGGCCCTCTTCCTGGCTTGCAGACTGCCACCTTCTTGCTGTGTCTGCACATGGCTTTCCCTTGGCCTGTGTGGGTAGAGAGAGAGCCCTCCACTGTCTCCTATAAGGACACAGCACCCCAGTTTCATGAACTCCTCTAACCTTCATGACTTCCCAAAGACCCCATTTCCAAGCACTATGACACCATAGGTTAGAGCTTCAACATGTGAGTTTTACGGGGACACAATTCAATCCACAGCACGACGATTAACTGTTAACTCCAACATCCGGATGTGCCGGCAGGTGTCTGTGACTGCAAATCACACTTAAAGATTCATAAATTTAAAAAAAAAAAGATAACATTTGGGCATTTCTTTACATATTATTTTCATGAGCAAGGTGATAGAAGTAAAGGTTAAAGAAAAATGACATTGAGCTGCTGCTACACTTGGAAGTGTAGCTGTGACACATGACCAGTAACCCAGTTTTAGGGATGACAGCTTTCTGTCCCATGGTCAAACTCTCTCTCCCTCTGTCTGTCTCTCTCTCTCTCTCAACGTAGGTGCATATCAAGCAGAAGGAAACTTTTAAAAAAATGTTTATAAGAACACAAAAATTATCCAGCACCTGAAAAAGGAAAATATAAATTTATGTTATCAGTTTATGTGAAGAAGCGGGAAAATACAACACATAATGAGATGATTCAGTATATTAAAACCAGCCCAGATTTTTAAAAAGACATCAGAACTATCGAACAAGGACGTTGAAATGGTTGCTACAGATTTGTGGCTGCAGCCACTAAATATAATATAAAGACTTTGGAAGTTGTCACTTCAGTTCTTACACCAGCAGAAAAGTTGAGCAAACTAAAATTCTCCTACTGTTTTGTGTGCCCATCAAAAAAACTGAGGTTTCAGGGCAAACCACCAGGATGAAATCTGAAGAGACAGGTGACTCCAGAGTCCCTACTGATAGTAGCCCACCTGCAGCTGAGATGCCAGCACCGTAAACCAGTAAAAAAAACTTATGTTAATTTGGACACATTGCTGAAGGATGAGTGTGGATGGCAGTTTTGGGGAAGACGCACACTTTCATGGATTTTTACCTCCAGAGACTCTAGCAGGTTTTTATGGTGAAGATCAGAGACATATTCTCTCATGACTCTGGAAGGAAGAAGAGAATGATAGTCCTTGTAAAACAATGCCCGCTCTTTCACCATAACAAAGGTGGACTTTTCAGGGGAAGGGACTTCATGGAGGAAGGATATTTCAGGGACAGCTTGAGTACTTATATTAATTTTAAACAAAGTAGACTTTGAATCAAAGAAAATTATCAGGAATAAAGAGTGCTATTGTATAATGATAAAAGGGCCAATTCTCCAAAAAGAAATAACAACCCTCAACATGTACAAATCTAACTACAGCGCTAAAATATTTGAGACAAAAACAGATTGTACCTAATATATAAAGAAGCAAATTTACTATCATAGTTGGAGACTTCAAAATCTCTCATCTAGTAATTGATAGATCAACCAGGAAAAAAAATCAATAAGGTTATAGTTGACCTGAACAGCACTATCAATCAACTATATAATTAACATTTATAGAATACTCCATCCAACAAATGTAGAATACACATTCTTCTCATGCTCTCATGGGACCTTCACCAAAAAGGAGCACATTCTATTCATATACCACATCGTAAGAAATTAAAAAAATAGAAACCACAGGAAATATGTTCTCAGAACACAATGGTATTAGGTTAGAAGTCAATAGTAAAAGAATATGTGGAAAATTCTTGAATATTTGAACATTGAACAGAACACTTCTAAATAACACATGAATTATGGAAGACATGTGAAGATAAATTTTAAAATAGATTGAGCTAAATGAATATGGAAAACCAACTTATCAAAGTTTGCAGGATGCAGTAAAAGTGCTTTGGGAGAAATTTGTAACATTAAGTGCATATATTAGAAAATAATAAAGATCTGAAATCAATCATTTAAGCTTTCACTTTGACCAACTATAGAAAAAAAAAGGACCAACTTAAACCTAAAACAAGCAGAATAAAACAAATGATAAAAGTGTGAGAAGATATCATTGAGATGCAAAATCAGAAAACATTAAAAAGTATCAACAGAACTAAAATTTAAAAAAAAATCAGTAAAATGATAAACTGCAATATAAGCCAGTCCAGCCACAAATAAGATAGAGATGATAAAAATTGCAAAATCAGAAATGAAGGAATAAAAGAAAATTACCATGTCTTATCCCATGGATATTAAAAAATTAATAAGAAATACTATAAATAACTATGTGCCCCAAATTTGATAACTTAAATGAAATAGAATAATTCCTTGGAAGATATAAATTATCCAAATTCACACAAGGAGAAATAGATATCTGAATAGGTCTATATCTATTAAGAAATTGAAGCAATAGTTAGTAACATTCCAAAACAGAAAGCACCTAGCCCCACTGTGGAGGCACAAAAATCCACCACAATATATGAACAAATCAGATACAAAATGAATTTAAAAAATACCGGTTCCAAATGGGATTTATTCATATATACAAAGATGGTTCAAAATTTGAAAATCAATCACAAGGGTTTTAACAAGCCGAGGAAGAATAATCAAGGAATCATATTAATTGATGCAGGAAAATCATTCAACACAAAACAACATTCATTCACGATAAAAACTCTCAGCACACCAGTGATAGAGAGTGATGCTCTTACGTTGACAAAGAACATCACAAAGATGCCTATAGACAACATCATAATTAAAGATTTATAGTTTGTGAAACAAGATACTTTCCCCCCACGAAATCATAAATGGAGTGAGCAGACAACCTGTGAAATAGGAGAAAATATTTGTAAACTATGCATCTTACAGGAGTCTAATATTCAGGATTTAAAAGCAACTCAGGTAACTCAACAACAAGAACAAAATAATCCCATTAAAAAGTGTGGTGGGCAAAGGGCATGAATAGATAGTTTTCAAAAGAAGATGTACAAATGGCCAATAGGCATGTGAAAAATTGTTCAACACCCCTAATCATGAGAGAAATGCAAATTTAAACAGCAATGAGGTATCTTCTTATACCCATCAGAATGGTTATTATTCAAAAGATAAAAAAACAACAGACTGGGTACAGTGGTTCAAACCTATAATCCCAGTGCTTTGAGAGGCTGAGGCAGGAGGATTGCTTGAGACCAAGAGTTTGGGACATCATAACAAGGCCCCATCTCCACAAAAAATTTAAAAAGTTAGCCAGGTGTGGTGGCACCCACCTGTCATCCTAGTTTTCTGGGAGGCTGAGGCAGGAGGATGGCTTGAGCCTATAAGTTGGAGGCTGCAGTGAGCTATGATCACAACCCTGCACTCCAACCTGGGTGACAGAAGGAGACTTTGTCTCTAAAACAATAAATAAATAACAAATACTGGTGAATATGCAGAGAAAAGGAAATTTCTATACACTGTTGGCGGGAATGGAACTTAGTACAACCTCTATGGAAAAGAGTATGGAGATTTCTCAAGAAATCACAAATAAAACCAACACTCAATCCAGCAATCCCACCGCTGGTTATCTACCCAAAGGAAAAGAAATCATTGCATCAAAAAGATATCTGCACCTGTTTGCTTATCACAGCACTATCTTTCCACACAACAAAGATGTGGAACCATCCTAAGTGTCCATCACCAGATAATTGGGTAATGAAAATGTGGTATTTTACACAACGGAATGATATTCAGCCATAAAGCAGGTGGGAAGGGGGAGGAAGGGATGGGTGAATTCACACTTAATGGGTACAATGCTCACTAACCGAGTGAAGGACACACTTATAACTTTGACTCAAACTGCACAAAAGCAAATTATGTTAACAAAACGTGTGTACCCCCACAAAACTCTGAAATTAAAAAAAATAATAAGTTAAAAATAGAAAAGAGTGAAATCATGCATGTTGCACCAAGGTGGATGGATCTGGAGGACGTTATCTTAAGTGAAACAAGTCAGACACAGAAAGACAAATACTGCACATTCTCACTTGTAATTGGGAGCTAAATAACGTGTACACACGGATGCAGCGAGTGGAATGATACACAACGGGTGAGGGTGTGGATGACGGGAAATCACTTAAGTGGTACAATGTGTGTTATCTGGGTGGTGGACACCCTAAAAGGCCTGAATTCACCAGTACACACGCTATGCATGTAACAAAATTACATTCATACTCTATGAATGTACACAAATAAAAATCTTAAATAAATATAAATTTAGAAAAGCTTTGGTGAAGGAGGTCAGGAAAAATGGTGCTGACTTCACAGATTTGGAACTGAGTCTGTAAGACTAAAAGAAAAAGAAACTATAGAAGCTATCCAGTTTGGTTAATGAAGTTGTTTTACACGAGCTGCGGGCTGACAACTGTAATACTGGCGTATGATATGTGCACACGTACGGGAACTGAACGGCCAACTGAGTGCAGGTGGGTGGTGAGTGGCCAGATCTTCACTGCTAGAATGGGGGGCGACAGGTAACCGAGGGAGCTGGGAGAGTGATCCCCGTGGAAATGGATTAGAGCTGGAGACATCAGTATTCACTCATGCGTACATACCATAGATACAGTTGGTGACTTATACTGCTACTAGCATTTACGGATACCTGCGTAGACGTAGGTTAGCATATACACATGCATCCTCTCGCTCTGTTAGTTAAGAGGATATGGAAGCAATGGCGCTCCTGGAGCAACGGACACAACTAAGTGTCCAGATCTTGGTTCCAAATACCCTTCTCTGATATATACCTGGAGCTCATTTGAGTAATTGCTTATTCTAGAGCTGCAGCAGTTGAATATACAATATACAAGGTGAAGGCATTGATTTACTATTATATGGCTACTGTAACAAACATCCCCAAACTTAGTGGCTTAAAATAGCATATATTTATTCTCTTACAGTTCAGGAGATCTGAAGTCTGAAATGGGGTCTCCCTGGGCTAAAGTCAAGGCATTAGCATGGCTGCTTCTTTCTGAATGCTCAAAGGGTGAATCTTATCCTTGCCTCTTCTGGCTTGTTGAGGTTGCTGGAACTCTTTAGTTGTGGCTGCATCACATGAATCTCTATTTCCATTGTTACATTATATCCTTTTCTTCCATAGTCAAATCTCCCTCTGCCTCCTCCTGCAAGGAGCATTTGTTATTACATTTCTGGTGTACCCAGATAACCCTAGATAATCTCCCCATTATAAGATCCTCACCTTAATCACACCTGAATATTTTCTTTTGTCATGCGAGGTAACTTTCACGTTTTCCAGGGATTAGAATGTGGGCATATTTGGGGAGCCGTAATTCATCTCACCACGATGCCTTTAGAGCACCTTGTAGTGAGAGAAAGTAAAGAATTTCTCAAGGAAATGATGACCATGTATCAGAGAGACACAAAAGCCAGGAGCCCATGGACAGAACTCCTAGCGGCCAAACCTGGAATTGTTACTTTTCTCCTTACCTCTTTTGTTCTTCCTTAGCCTTATATGGATATAACTGACAAATAAAAATTGTGTATTTATTAAGAAGATAAAGTATTATTGCATTATTCTCCAAAGTACAGAGTAAGTACCCATGAATACACAGAGATACAAATAAATGATTTAATATATAAATAAGTGGTGGCAAAAAGAGAAATATCTTATGCAAAAGAATTCTGAATAGTTCATGTCCCTTCTCTCCTACCCACTCTTCATTGTGGACTGTGGTAGGAACTTCGCCGTGGAAAACCTGACATGCATTCACTTCACCAGGTGGTCACTATTGTCAACAGGGATGAATCATCTTGATGTCATGAGAAGAAAATGGCATTTGCCTGGATAGTTTACTTCCTTGAAACACATAGCCCTGGTCTAATCATGAGAAAAACATAAGCAAAATTATATTTGAGGGTCCTTCTACAAAATACCTGACCATAATTCCTCAAAACCGTCAGGATCACAAAAAGCAGGGAAAATCCGACAAACCATCACAGTCAGGAGAAGCCTATGAAGACACGAGGATTAAAAGTAACAGGGATCTTGGATAGGACCCTGGAGCAGAGGAAGGACATTAGATAGAAGTAAGATAATCTAGATAAAGCAGACTGTAGTTAATAATAATAAATCTAATTTCATCTAAGATAAACTCAAAGGGAAAAAGCAATAGAAACTACCAAAACCAAAACAGAGAAAAACGAGAATCATGAAAAAATGAAGTGTGAGTCAGTGAAGTGTCAATATCGGGTGGCTTGGAATGTGTGTGATTTGTGTCCTCAAAGGGGAGGACAGAAATGGAGGACAAAACAGGCAATTAAAGAAATAATGGCTGATATTTTGAAAAATTCAATACACACTATAAGCCAACAAATACAAGAATTTTGGTGAATGCCCAGCAAAAGAAACATGGGGAAAACTGCACCAAGGCACATCATAATCAATTTGCTTCAAGCTAGTGATAAAGAGAAAATCTTAAAAGCAGGAAGTGAGGGGAGAGCAAAAAATAAAAAAAAGTTACACACACAGGAACAGAGAGGATGAGAGCAGGTTTCTCATCAGAAACAATGACAGCAAGAAAACAATGAAGAAACACATTTAAAGTGCTGAAAGGAAAAATGTTATATAAAAAGTGGAAATAAAGACTTTAAAAACATACAAGGGGTGAAGGGGGCTATCTCCTGCAGACATGTACTACAAGAAATGTTCAAGGAAGTTCTGCAGGCCAAAGAAAGCCTAGATAGGACATCTAGTAAAATATAAGTTCATACAAAAAAATGAAAAACACTGGAAATTCTAAGTACTTGGATTTTTTTCTTTTTATTCAATTTAATTGTTTAAATAAAAATAATAATGCTGGGTGGGGTTTATAACATATGAAAATTGAAATATGTGACAGAAATAACATTAAGGCGACTAGGAGAAAAAATAAAGTTTGCTTTTGTATCATTGTTATAGTCTATATGGAGTCACACAGCATCACTTGAAGATAGACTGTGATAAGTTTAAGATTTACACTACAATATCTAAGGTAACCACTAAAATAACAGACAAGAACATATTTTTGCTATTAAGTGACCAAAAAGGTAAATGAAATCATAAATCATGCTCAATAATTCAAAACAGGAGGAAAATAGAAAAAAATAACAAAAAAAGAGGAATCAAATAGAAAGCAAACAGCAGATAGTAAACTTAAACTTAACTATATCAATAATTACATTAAATATAAATGGTCTAAACCTTCTACTAAAAGGCAAAGATTGTCATATTGGATGAAAAGGCAAAACTCAAATATATGCAGCCTGCAAGAGAAGAACATTAAATATGTTAATTACGCTTATTGTGGTAGTCATTTAATAATGTATATCAAAGTATAATATTGCTCATTTTAAATATATATAATTTTATTATCCATTATACCCCAGTAAGGAAAAATAAAGGCAATAATAGGAAAAATAAAGGCACAAATAGGTGAAAAGTAAGAAGATAAAAAATAATTTCATGTTAGCACTAACAGAAAAAACTGATTTGATGATATTAACTTAATGTAGGTTTCAAAGCTAAACAATATTACCAGGGTAAAATAAGGACATTTCATAAAGGCAAAGGGGCCAATTCATCAAGACATAGAAAAATTCTGAATATTTGCTCTCCTAATAATAGCATCATAAAATATGAAGTATGAGTACAGGGTCCAAGAGCAGCCCAGCACAGCCCCTGTGTTCTCAAGGAGAACCTTGTGTTTGGCATAGATTGTGTTGCCAAGCTCATAAACCACATTGCATAAAATGAACTCAGAGCACAGCCAGTCCATCCTTGTTCATGCTGTCGTGGGCATATGTAAACTTTTCCTGGAACTGCTTTCCTAGACATGTGTCAGCAGCCTTCAGGCACACGCCAAATTTTTGCCTTTTAGACCTCAGGGGGCAGCAGTGAGGGGTCCTTCTACTTCAGCATGAAGTGAGGTACATGCAGCCACGTTGCCCATATTGACTGTGGAAAAGATCCACTAGCCATGGGGGGCTTATACATTGCAAAGGGCTAAATCCTATGCGCTTTTTTCTCTGTTCTTCCTACAAGTAGACACCGTGTACCCCTTGAGCCTGATGTGCATGCTGTCTGTTCTCAGTGACCTGGGATCACGCATGGGTCTGTTTCCTGGGTGGTGCTTACCTGACTTTCGACCTTGGCCACACTCATGTTATATCTTATCCTGCAAGGTGGCCTGACCATCGAGCGAACATGAAGCAACAACTTGAGAAACATCAAGGAGAAGCAGACAAATAAATAGTTATATTCAGAGGCTTCAATATCCTTTCTTCAACATTTGATAAAACATAGAAAACTAGCAAATATATAGATGAGTTGAAACACATTATGATTACATTTAATTTTTAGATCACTCTACACCTGTGGTCCCCGACCCCCAGGCTGTGGTCCAGTACCTCACCCACCCATCTATGGAAACATTGTCTTCCATTAAACTTAGGAACCCAGCCTCACAATGGGAGGTGAGCAGTGAGTTAGCTAGCAAAGCTACATTTGCATTTACAGCTGCTCCCCATAACTCACATCACTGCCTGAGCTCCGCCTCCACCCCCACCAAATCCCCTCAAGTCTGTCGAAAAATTGTCTTTCATGAAACTAGACCCTGGTGCCAAAAACGCTGGGGATGGCTGCTCAACTCAACAATCGTAGAACAGACATTATGTGCTAGTGAGCACAGAACATTTACCATTACAGATCATACTCTGGTATATAAAATAAATCTAAATACATTTTAAAGTATTCAAGTCATACACCATTATGTATCTTACCATGAGGATATTAAATTAGAGATTAATAACGGAACGTTCTCTGGAAAATCCTCAAATATTTGGACACTAAATAATACATTGTAAAGGAAAGATGCATCAAATAGTAGACACAAACAGAGATGGGAAAGAAGAGTTGATTGTTGAACACCATGGGTTCGAGATGTGCGTGTTTGTTTATATGTGGATTTGTAGTCAAACAGAGCTCAACATACATCTACCATATGATCCAGTCACTCTTTTAATAGGCATTCACCCAAAAGAAATTGTTACAGATATCCGCACAAGAAAGTGTACATAAATGTTCATAGTATCTTCATTTTAAATAGACAACACCTGGAAATAACCCGAATTTTCATCAAAAGGTAAATGGATAAACAAATTGTACTACTAAGCAGTAAAAATAAATCGACTATTGACATACTTGATACCATAAAAGAATCTTAAAATAACTACTACACTGAGTGAAATAAGCCAGTGAAAAAGAGTACCTACTGGATGATTCCATGATTCCATAAAGTCCTAGGAAATGTGAAGTCATCCACAGTGGTGGAAAGCACACCACTGGCAGCCTGGGAAGGGCGGGTGGAAGGGAGGAGAAGATGGGAGGGAAGGCAAAGGGGTATGGGAATACGTGTGAAGGATATATATTAATATATTCTCATTATATTCACAGATAAGCTTGCATGCTAACTGATCACATACATTGTTAGTGTGTCTACTTTATGATATGCCAATTATATTGCAATAAAGTTGTTACAGAGTTTTATGTAAATTCATTTGATTATGTTGTTTATATTAATTGTAGAATAACTTTTAATTTATACATACTGACTAAAATCGATATTCCTCTTTGAAATATTTTCTGATCATGTTAAACCTTATTCCAGTGCAAAACTGTCCAACTTATTTCACTGCCATGGCTTTGGTGTTGCTTTGTTACAATTGTGTTTTGATTTTTCCTAATGTAAGCATCCTGTGTTTTAAATTTTGCCATAGACAGTCCTACATTGTATTTAAGTAGATTTCAAAACCTTCATATATGATGATCTACTTATGTTATATTGAAACGCCCTAAATTTAGAGGCAAAAATCTGAGTAGAAAATCAACATTATTTTTACAAAGATTGAG
This sequence comes from Mirza zaza, assembly GCA_008750895.1. Lineage (NCBI taxonomy): Eukaryota > Metazoa > Chordata > Mammalia > Primates > Cheirogaleidae > Mirza > Mirza zaza. Next base: position 15,149 of record VSMD01059589.1, read on the forward strand.
TTGAAAAAGATTCCAAGGGCATGAGCATTTTGCTTGTGTAATAATGTCAAGCACTTCAGTAACATTTCAGCTAGGAGATATTTGTTCAATGTAATGTTGCATTTTCCATTTATTGACATAATTGGCACTGTTTAAAAAACTTTTCTAAGGGAACAAATTATGGGAGCACTGGATATGAGAAATGTGTTATAAAATTTTAATTTCGGCATGATATTTCCAATTTCAATGCTAAATGTATAAACACACATAAATTTTACACTGATATGATGGAAAATATATAGACTTATTCAAGATATAGTATTTCAGAATTCTATTCTAAGCATGGAACAAATACATGTACCCCATAAATATGTAAATTACTTGTAACCATACAAAAATTTTAAAAATCAACAAATTATCTAATAGCAAATATTGCTATACTACCCTATATATATTTAACATACATTTGAATATATGTATATAAGCATGTGTGCGTAGGTATATATATCACATCATATAGCAGTAAGCAAGGACATTGTGTTAAAGAATCTGTGGCTTTCAAATATTCATAGTCTAAATAAATAGAAATAATTTTTATTCATCCCAACACATAGAAAGGGAATAATATTGTTACAACCACTTACATTTCAGTTCCAATCAGTTGACAGGTTGTTTTGAATGAAAATAAACATCTCTCCAAACGGCTCAACTGTTTGTTACAGAAAATAAAATAAGTAAGCATCAAAGCCCTTAATAGATTTAAAAAATTGGATATGGCAAAATAAATGGATCTTAATCTCTCTATAACTTGAGTAAATAAGTGCTGCTTTAATTCAGGCGCGGTTTTGCCTTGGGTTACTCTTTTCTGCGAACCTCGCCCGTCAGCATGTAAATGAGCCGGCTCAGCCCTTTGCCTTGCATCTTTGCTAATCCTCTTCCATTCTTCTAATCATGCTACACAGAAGCCAATATCTATTTTCATCAGGCAGATAGGATCTCTTAAGGAATTAAAGAGGTTTCCACTTAGTTCTATGCTGGGCAAGGACACGGCTGTGATCTGGGGCTTTGGGGATTTCTCATTATGCACTGGTGCTTGCTGGATCGAAGGCCTGAGTTCTGGCTACTGGATTTTTAATCCTCTTGTGGTTAGGGTTAGAACTTCCAGTTATTTAAGATCTTTGATTACTCAGCACTTGGCTTTTGATTGAGTGAACTTCTGAAGACAGCCCAGGACTGTGATTTCAAGTTAGCAGTTTTAAAGTAACTACTGGAAAAAATAGATAGGAAAAGCCCTGTGATTAAGCTACACTATCCCTTTTTAATTGACTTTCTGAAGTTGTCTGATGTTTAACTCTTCGTGTGCCTCCACAAAAGTAAAACAAATAGAGTGAATGACTTTAATGTTTTCCCCTAAGGGGGGAGAATTCCACGAAATTTACAGGACTCCTGGCAACCGTGAGATGGAGGGAAGCTCAGCCTTTTGCCAAGGGCAGCGATCAATGCGGAGAGGCTTAAATACGAGAAGAGATGAAGCAGATTGCCACCGGGGTCTGGAAGTAGTACCCTCTGTCGATGGTTTAAGTATTCAGGGAATAAACAGAAACAAAGTCGCCATGATGATGTTGTCAGTTCAGAGAGAGAAAAGAAATTATGTATTAATATATAAACACACACACATGTGTCTACATGTATATACTAGTACAGATACATTTATACACTAAATATATATATTTATACACTAAATATATACATTATATATACAAATATATATTATATACATAAATATATGTATATATTATATACAAATATATACACTAAATATATACATTTATACACTAAAAATATATATATATATATATATATATATACATATATATATAGTGCTGGTTAAAGTCAACCTTAAATGTCTCCTTAAATGGCTCTCACTGTGTAACTTGAAGAAGTACTAAGATCTGGTCTCTTTTGCCTAGAGGGAGTTATGTGGGCGAGATTTCCCCTTAGATTTAGATATAACGGGCAACTTTACAGAAGTAGCGTCCATGGGCGCAGGGTGTTGGAGAAGCAAACCAGAGTTCCAGCTGGTCTCGGCGCGAGTCTGCTCACGTGCCTACCCATCACGGCCCCTGACCAGGAAGAGTGCCCCAAACCCACGGAGGATTTTCCTAGGGCTGTGATGAGCAAAAGGGGGACTAGCAGGTTTGGGATAATTTTATCCTTTCCTTTTTGGGCCACCATCCTAATAATCAGACAGTTTCGCCTTTTGGAAAGGAATGAGGTAAATGATGTTCAATTAAAAAAAAATCTACTAGCAGACAAGGAAAAATGGAATTTTTGATGTCAGCCCATTATAACCATCTATAACAAGAAAGAGTTTAAGCAGACAAAGGAAGCCCCGGTTGGGTCAAGAAAGAAGGAGCTGAGGAGGAAGCCGGATGGGCTTGAAAACAAAATGGAGAGACTCGGCGCGAATTCCCCCGCAGCGGCTCATTTTCTTCCCGTTGGGCATAAATTCGTGGCCCCCGTAATTGATGAAGTCCTTGCACTATGACATAAATTGTGTCGTGTGAAATGTACCGCCTGGTGTTTTACTTCCAACTCGGTTCTCAGGAGACGCGCAGTGAAGGAATCCCTCTGTCAGCAATGGCGGGTGAGCTTAGGTGGGACGTCACCTCCACCCAGGACCTGTGACTCAGAGAGCACGGGGCATCCGCGCGGAGCTGTGCCGTGGGGAGCTGGGCTGGGGTCTGGGCCTCTGCCCAGGTGCTGGAGCTTGTGTCAGGGACAGGACACAGCTGCCCTCTGTGTGTTCAAGGAATCTGATGGCAAACTGAAGACGCAACACAGTGGCCTCTGAGGACAGGCCACGTAAGATACTGTGGCTTTGGCCTCCGTCTCTCTCGAGTTGATCACCCTGGGGGAAGACAGCTGCCGTGAATGAGGCACTCACGGGGTCTGCGTGTCAAGGATTTAAGGCTTCCTGCCAAAATTCAGTAGCGATTTGTCAGGGGTGTGAGGGGGCCACGCTGGAATCCATTCTCAGCGCCCACCAGGCTTCTGGGCGCTCGTTCTTCTCCAAACTGTTTCACGAGGCTGTCTTGTTGTGCATATTTATAAGTTATTTTTTTTAAGAGATGGAGTCTCACTTTGTCTCCCAGATTGGAGTGCTGTGGAGCCCTCATAGCTCACTGCAGCCTCCAACTCCTTGGCTCAAGCGATCCTCCTGCCTCAGCCTCCTGAGTAGCTGAGACGCAGGTGTGTGCTACCACCCCCAGAAGTTTCACACACACTTTAGTACCAAATTCTTTTAATTCCAGACAACCATCTCTGGTATACAGCAAGTTAGTATTTCTGTAGCTGCTTGTGCTACTAGGCACAAAGAAAAACAAAATTTTAAAAAGGATGATGCACCCAAAAAGGAAAGTGAATATTTATCTCACATCCTTCTAAATTCAAGGGCAAGTTTCTTACTGAATGTGAGAATAAGAAAGTGTGGAATTAATATTAAATCCATGACCAAAATTGCAATTTTAGTTTTAACTATAGTTTATAACCTTAATCTCCGCACGTTGCAAATAAAGTTACAGATCTTAATAGATATTTTGTCTTTACTTTGGCATAAATTTATGCCAAAATCTACTCACTCAGAAAGTTTTTTTTTTTTTTTAAGGTAAGAGAAATCATAAATGAAGTCAGCTTTGATGGAGGAGTATTCACCACGATCATAGTATGCTCTGTTTCTATCCAGATACTACCATAAGACCATAAGGTTCTTACACACGTGCACTCTTTTATTATTTTGTGAAATTATTCTCCAGGACTATGTGATTATTGTTGAATTCTTCTTTGGATTCTCTGCTTGAAATATTGGACCCTGCTTTTCTCACCATCACAGACTTCAAGGGCTCACCCATCCTCACGTCACAGCAAGAACAATAAATCAGTAATGTCACCTACATGCTAGGTCCTACCTGGTAACCTAGAGCCTTTCATACATTTCATGTAAATAGCTGTGCTAAACCACCAACATGCCCATTTACCTGCAAAAATTGATGTTGGGCAGCAAGCAAGGAAAAGTCACAATTCTTCCTGGTTTACCAGTCACAGCACAGTGGCCCTGGATTCTTTCAAAGTTTTGACTCATTCATCCCATGTAATACGCTACTGAAGAATCCTGTTTCCAGCTTTGTTCTGCCTCAACTCATAGATGACTGGATTCAATCAATGACCAACTGTCCTTCTGTGTCTTTTGAGGTTTACTAGGGTGCTTCTCTTAATCATTTAATCATCCCTGTCTAGGGCCAACTTAAGAAAAAAAATAATATTTTCCACCCAACCTTGAGCATCCTTTGCACAGAATGTGCATGGAGGATGTGCTGGAGTTTGGTGGATCTCCAGGTGGGTTGCCAGCAGGGGAGGTGGTAGGAATCCCCTTGGTGAGACGTTACAGTGGAGAGGAGACTCCATCACTTCAGCTCGCTGAGGCTCTGTATTGTGAGGTGGAGGAGGAGAGGGGCAGAGAGCTGCTTCCTCTTTACAACTCAGGGTCCTTCTCAGAAATCCAGATTCCAAGGATGGTAGATCCTGGAGCAGGATCCTGGGGCAGGATCAAACGAGACCCTTACTATTGTCATCTCCTCCACAATGGTCATGAGAGTGTCACTGTTTTGGTGATGTCACCTTTGCTCTGCTCAATAGATTTGGTTACTGATCAAAGGATTTTGGAATCCTCAGTGTTAAACCTGCTATAAATATCTTCCTCAGTACACACCTGGTCCCAAGCACTTCTCTGTTAGCTGATTAAAGAATAACTTTCTAAATGCATCTGCACTTTTCTTTAAAAAGGATACTGAACTTTTAATTTTTATTTTGGTGCTCGCTATTTTTCCCACTATAAATGAAGACTCAGTATTCCTGTCCTAGAAAAAAAAAATCACTAATTGGATCACCTCTGATTTACTTGCTTGTACTCTCCGTTCTTTGTGTACTGGATACATTTTTGCAAGGGCTGCTGTATTCTTATGGACAAATTGATTCACAAATAGAATTTGGTGGAAAAAATGCAAAGGGAGAGAAAGAGCCAGAAAGAAATTGGAGTAGGAGATCAGAGAATCAGCAAATTAGGAGAGAGTAAAAATAACTGTAGTAAAAATATACCTTAATTAAGGGAATTGATGTCATCTAGCTAAGCAGACTATGTCCTTGTGATTTTCATTATAAACCCAAAAATGTACCTGGACAAATAGGGTCCCTAGAACATGTAATAAGGGGCTTAATTATGAGTTTTTCATGTAAATGTTAAGACCTTTTGTTGACCAATATATTTTCCTCCCCATCCTACTTCCACCTTGCTAGTTAGCACTCGCAGGACTATTGGAACCAATTTATAATTTTTCTCACTCTCTTTAGTCATAGTTACCCTAACCCCAGTTCGTTTCTCTCTCTACCTCATTATCAGAGTAATTCTGTTAATAAAATGTGGAATGATACCATTGCCCTGATTTTAAAAACCAAGTAAATTTAAATATCAGTGTCTCTAAGATTGTACGATTAGGATAAAGTTCATAATTCCTCTGACAGCCTAGGTTTCTGGAAGGAGAGTGAGGTGCTGTTCTCTTCACTGCAGCACCAGGTGCAGACCAGGTGGAATGCAGACACCCCCCACAGGTCATCCGGACCTCTCACCCTGCGCCTAACGTGCTCTACCTGCCAGCTGCCTTCCTCCCTCACAGTTTCTCCCCTCGGTCGTCAGCCAGTCGACTTTCCAGAGCACCTTCTGCGTCTACACACTCTGCGTCTCTCTGGGGAGAGACAACCCACCAGGTGATTACCAGGTCCTGTGACAAGTACCAGGTGGGAACTGTCCTGGAGAAAGCCCACAGACCAAGCGTGGACTCTCATCCTAGAGTTAAAGGGAGGCCGTGCTGGCCTTAGCGTAGGGGCAGAGACGGTGACATGGGCAGAGGAGAGGGGTGGACGTGAGGTCCAGACACGAGGGGGATTTCCATGGGAAGCTTGAGGTCAGGGCTGGGGAATGAAGGCCGATGCAGGGGAGACTGGCAGGATCAGATCATGAAAGGCAGTGGCGGGTCGCGTGTGGGGTCTGGGGCTTTATGCAGCAGGCGGTAGTGGGGAGAGGGAGAGTAACGTTCTGCCGGATGAGCTGATGAATTCAACAGGTTGTCTCAGGTGAGACCGTAAATGGGGTGCAGTTGTAAAGACCTTCAGGGGTTCCCGGCAGCCTACGGAACTCACTTCTCTCATAGGCCAGACTCCAGTTTCTATAATTCCCGGTCGGCTACTTAGACTCAGGTAATCGTGCTCCCCATCTCCAGGCGAAGTATTTCCTTAAGGTGGGGCTCCCCAGCCGCCCCCTGCCCCAGCAAAGACAGGGCCCCATCCCTCCCCCTCCCAGGTCCCCCCAGCCCCCACCAATCTCTTTCCCCTCCCCCTCCACCATGTCCTGCAACAAACGCAGAAAGAAGAAAGAGAAGGAGAGTGGAAAAATGACTAAAAGCAGATCATTTTTCATGAGAAATAAAAGACATATTTAGGTCTAGAAAGAAAGGCATGCCAGCTTGGGAAAAGGCCAAGTGATCACGGTTTTTAAAAGTCAGTGAAAAATATTCAGATAGTGTGAATTCTGTAGGAATACAATACCAAGATTAGAAAAAACTATTGACCATCACCATTTAGAGAAGTCAGGAATTCACTACAGCATTGAAAATTGTTGGGAATAGAAATAATTTACCGGGTAACAGAGAGAGTGAGTGATGGGAATCATCCTTTTCTTAGGTCACTGGCTATCGACCCGAGTGTGGACTGAGACCTCAGGGTCACGGGGCAGTGGAGGTTTCCATCCGGTACGATCTGTTCATCCAAATGATCACTGTCCTCAAAACCAATGTTGCAGTTACCCCCAATTTAACAAATGGGCATTAAGGAATCTTCATCCTGATTTCTGTGTGCCCTTTGCAGAAATCCCCTCTTATCTCTGGACCTCATCTTCTTCTTTTTTTTTTTTTCACCATATTATGGGGGTACAAATGTTGTTCAGGTTACGTATATTACTCCTCTCCCCCACCCCCCCCGAGTCAGAGCTTCCAGCGTGTCCATCCCCCAGTTGGCGCACATCGCACTCATTATGTGACTATATAGCCACCCCCCCACCTGCCCGACACCCGACAAATGTGTTTTTTTCTTTTTTTTGACAACGTGGTTACATTTTATATCTGATTAAAACTATGGTGCTCAAAGGGTGGTGGTGTTCAGCAGGGATTCGGGGATGGGGTAGACCCACATCTGTGGGATGTGGTGAGCATCGTGGAGGGGAAGGGCACACCTCTAACCCTTGCTGGGGAGAGGCAGAGATATAAAATGTAACCAAATGGACCTCATCTTCTTCATAAGCCTTTCAAGCAAACAAAAACACTCTCAGCAAAGTAAATGAATTGATAAACGCATGAGGTTCTTGTTTTGAGTTAAATCTGATTAGTGATTAAAACCTCCTTAAAAATTACTTCTCAGATTCACTGGATTATAAATGTGTTTAGTAGGGCAAAAGAATGTGTATCTACTTACCCAATCGTATCCAGTACATGACCCAAAAATGCCAGATAGAAGGGAGAGATCCCTTCAACTTTTGATGAGACATTAATGAGGCAATGTCTGGTTTTATTAAATGTTATACATTATTCATAAACCATCCATTCTGGAAACTAAAATATAGACATTTTCATATTATAAGCATCAATACTACATGAGATTAGCCTGAGGGTCACCTACAGGGACCTCGGGGACCAACACACGTCCCAGAACAATTTGTGAACAGTTGCTCCAAATGACACCCACTGGTGGATGTAGAATAGTTTCTCTTTGGGAGGAAAAATAGATCCATTTTTAAAAGTTTATTTTTACAACATTCCTTTGTTCTCCTGCCTTATAAAATAGGCCTTTTCTTATCACGAATGTGTTAAATAAAAATGATGATTTTGAAGTCATCCAAAATAAACATGCTTTAATTCATAGCCGTAGAGTGAAGGAGCTGTGCAAAATTACTTTGACATCAGGCTAAACCCTATTCCTTCAACTTCCAACTAAAGCGAAACATATTCTAGATGAGGCTCTATTTTCTGTGTACACTGACAATGTCACATCAAAAATATACTCACCCCTCATGATTGAAAAGACCACACAAAACAATTTCAAAATGCTCCGGGCACATTCTGAATGACAATGACAAATTTAAGTGTTGTTATTCTTTGATTAATATTTAAAAAGCTGTTTCAATGATTTTATAACAGGCGATAAGAGAGCAATATCATTTTAAAGGATATAACTAAAATTAGAACTACTCCTCTAAGAGTTTTCTTTGCAAGTAACTTTCAGATGTTTTAAATAAAGTAAGAGCTAACTTACTGTTATTATTTATTTATAGTCGGTGTAGGATTCTAACTCTGCTCCCTGGTGTAGGTGGAACTGCATTCCCTACCCACCCCGGATTCCTATGTTGATGTCCTAGCCCCCAGCCCCTCAGAGCCACCTTAGGTGGAGGTCACGACTTTAAAGAGGTAGTCAAGTTAAGATGAGGTCATCGAGGTAGACTCTCATCAACAGGACTGACGTTCTTATAGAAAGGAAATTCAGGGGTAGACATGAACACAGGGAGTATCCCGTATGAACAGGGAGGCAGAGATTGGGGTGATATTTCTACACCTCAAGGAATGCCAGATATTGACATCAAACCCCAGAAGCTGGAGAGAGGCCTGGAGCAGGTGTGCCCCGCAGCAGGTGTTTCAGAAAACACCAGCCCTGCTGCACCCTGAATCTCAGAGTCACAGCCTCCAGAGCTGTGGGGCAGAAATACCTGTGGTTTGAAGCCCCCAGTTTGTGGTATTCTGTTGCCACGGTGCTAGCAAACTTGCTGTTAGCATGGTCTGATAGGCACCTATTTATTACCTCCTTGGAGAGCATCCGCAGTGCTCATCTGCCGAGGTCTTTGAATGTTTCCTTAGAACGAAACAAGGAGGTGATTGATGACGTGCCCACTAGCCCCTTCCCTCCTACGCCCTCAAGACTTCCAGAGAACCACATCTGCAGCACCTCAAGCGTTCATGTGTACCAGAAAGGTAGGCATTGGATCAAATGTGCACTGATTTGTTAATGTTTGAAAAGCAGCCACTGCCTGTTCCCTGCAGGCACATCCACACCTCTCCAGAAAGAGCCCTCCACGCCGCCACCCTGCCGGAGAGCCCTGGCCACACGGGCACCAAAGCTCTGCAGCAGCCACACGCTCTCCTCCTGACTGTCCTTGCCCCATCCACCAAGACAGTCGCTTCCTGTGCTTCCGAGAGCTCCATGTCACACACAGCCGTCAGGGAGAAACTGCGGGACCTGGAGCCAGCCCCTGGTTCCCATCTCAGCTGCACTGACGGTGGGCGAGGGCCCTGGGTGTGGATGGCCCCCGGCACCCCGACTTTCACCCAGTCAAGCGAGAAGGCTGGGACTCACTTGCTGAGGGCCGAGAAGCACCTGGACGTCACGCAGACCAACTCCTGGCAGATGCAAAGTTCTGACTTGGGCAATGTTTTTAGTTTACACCCCCAGAGCCACATGGGTCCTTCTGTCTGAAGTGCCCCCCACTCCTCTTCTCCACCTTCTGGGTGCTGTCCTGCCTTGCCTGATCCGATATTCACATGCTTGTTTATGTAAAAAAAATGCAGGTGGCTATAGCTATATCTATTGAGTGCTCTTTTGCAAACATTTTTGCTACAATTAATTCTTAAGTTTTAATCCTTGCCATATAAATTGAGCATTATATTATTCTTTATATAGATAACAAAACTAGACTAAAGGGGATTAGGGATCGCACAGGTGGCACTCCTGTTTATAATGCCTCGCCAAAATCTGTTCACTTTCAATATACGGACACACTTAGAATGTATGAAAGGGACATTTCTAGACTCTTCCCACCTTTCAGGATTTGTCCTCACATCAGTTTCAAGAAATAGAAGTGGTAAAGCCCTCTTGGCCAGTTAACTCGTCGGCTAATCAAGAGTCAGTTAAGGCATGGGATTGTCAACCTGAGCCTCCCGAGCTGGGGTATGACCACTCAGTACGCCCCTAGCCAGCATGCAAGTTATTGAAACGCAGAAAGTATTCCGGTGTCTGCTGGTAACTGGCTTCTGGCCAGAGCCCCCTAGGAGCCACCTGTTAAATGAAATTTGTCCACTTATTTATCAATCTTTTGGAAATGGGAGAAACCATTTCTTTGAAATGGGTCTGTTGCTGATTGAATTTTGTACACATAAGTTTCCGTCCATGACTTCTGCATGCGTACTTTTTATAAGAGAGTGAAATATTACAGGAAGGTTGTAAAGTAATTTGAATATTGAACACTTTAAGTTTTTATGTTTTCCCTGCTCCATGTGCGTTACTTGGATATTTCATTTTATGGGATCTTTAAAAAAGTGACTTGCCTTAACCAAATCTTTCCTTTGTGTTGTGGTTTAAAGGAGCAACGGAGGATAGGGGTGGGTTCATTTTGCTAGTTCATTAGATCAAGATTGGTTAAGAATTATTCTTGTGGTATCATATCTTACAACCTTAATTTAAAAAAAAATAAATAAAATAAAGATTAAGAGGTTAAGTAGCACACTCAAGGACAAACCGGTAGTAAATAGCAAATCGAAAAGCAAGCTTGACCCAGGAGCCGTGAGCCCAGGCGGCATCCAGAGCTTGGCTCTGATACCATTCCCCAAAAAAGGAACCAGGACTCCTCAGGGAAATGGCCGGTTCCAAGGCTGGAGCGGTCAATATACAAGATGAGCCTGGGGCATTAGACAGTGCCAGAAATTAAGAGAGCGTTCAAAAACAAAAATACAAACCCAAACCAAAAAACCGAAATGATGAGAGTCTGTCCAAGAGACACAGGAACCGGTTGACAGAACTCTCCATGGCCAAACCTGGAACAATTTACCAAGAAAATGAATAATGTCGTGTTGGATTACAATGCAGAACAGTTATTAAATATCCATGAGTCTATGATAATATATATGCATATTGAACAAGTAAATATTAATACATCAGAGGCTGGGCCGATCTCCCAGGAAGAAGAATTCCAAACAGTTGTGTATCTGACCTGCTCACCGGGAGGCGGTACACAGTTCCCGTTCCTGAAGTGTGTACGGTGACCCAGTGCGGTGAGGTTAGTTAAGATGTAACACAGCAACAGTGTCACCGTCACGGAGTGACAGCAGGGAAACCTGGCAAGCCCTCCCTCAGCTAGGTGACCAAGGGCCACCGCAGTGGAGGTAAGTTACGTGGCTGGCCGGCGCCTGCTCGGTCCCCAAGGGCTGCCTCAACACACGACCGCAGATCAGGCCGCGTGAAACAAAGGAAATTTGTCTCGCATAGTTTGAAGGCAGGAAGTCGGGACCAAGGTGTCAGGGGCCGAGCTCCGTCTGGGGGCTCCTGGGAAGGAGGGGACTTTGCCTCGCAGCTGCTGGCCTCCTGGGCATCCCTCGGTTTGGGGCTGTGTCTCGGCAGTGCCCACCTCCGTCTTCCCGTGTATTTCTGCGTGTCAAGTCTCCATCCTCTAAGGACCCAGGTCCTCGGATGCAGGGCCAACTCTAAACCCAGGGTGCTCTCATCTCGAGATCCCCGCCGCAATCGCACCTGCTAACAGCCTACCGCAAGCCAGGTCAGCAGCGTGTGCCTGGGCGTCGGGAGTTGGAGACACCTGCTCGCGGGTCATTATTCCGCCCACTGCAGTGCCCCGGCTGTGCTGTGAGCACGGTGGCACTTTCCCTCTGTGATCTTCTATAAAAGCACATCATCAGAGTCGAGTCATGAGAAAAATACCAGGCAAGTCCCAAATGAAGGACCTTCTGTACAGCAGCCGAGCAGAGCCCCTCAAAACTGCCAAGGTCATCAAAAGCAAGGAGAGTCTCAGAAAGTTTCACGCTGAGGAGGGACCTAAGGAGACACACCGGAATGTGCTGGGGCATCCCGAGTGGCATCCTGGAACAGACAAAGAATAACAATCGGTGATGATAATGTCCCGATATCGGCCCATTAATTTTAACAAATGCACCATGCCAACAAACGATGTTAATAACAGGTGACCTGGGAGTGGTGGGTGCAGGAACTCTCTGGACCGTCCTCCTAATTTCTCTGTGAACCTAAAGGAGTTCTAAAATATAAATTTCATGGATAAATATCAGCAAAAAAA
>VSMD01059596.1:0-20741 GCA_008750895.1 Mirza zaza
GTGTAGGATGCAAAAATTTTCTCCCATTCTGTAGGTTGTCTGTTTACTTTCATGACTGTTTCTTTGGCTGTGCAGAAGCTTTTTGGTTTGATCATGTCCCATTTATTTATTTTTGTTGCTGCTGTGATTGCCTTTGGGGACTTCTTCATAAACTCTTTGCCTAGGCCGATGTCTAGGAGAGTGTTTCCAACATTTTCCTTTAGAATTCTAATAGTTTCGTACCTTAGGTTTAAGTCTGTTATCCAGCGTGAGTTGATTTTTGTGAGAGGTGAAAGGTGTGGGTCCTGCTTTAGCCTTCTACAGGTGGCTATCCAGTTTTCCCAGCACCATTTATTTAAAAGGGATTCTTTTCCCCAGCGTATGTTTTTGTCTGCTTTGTCAAAGATTAGATGGCTATATGAGGATGGTTTTCTATCAGGATTCTCAGATCTGTTCCACTGGTCAATATTTCTATTTTTGTGCCAATACCAGATTGATTTAATTACTGCAGCTTTGTAGTATAGTTTGCTATCTGGCATGTTGATACCTCCCATTTTGTTTTTGTTGCCTAGGATTGCTTTTGATATTCGGGGTCTTCTCTGATTCCATACGAAGTATAAAATTATTTTTTCTATATCTGTGAAGAATGCTGATGGGATTTTAATAGGTATTGCATTGAATGTGTAGATCAGTTTGGGTAGTATAGACATTTTAATGACGTTTAATCTGCCGACCCACGAGCATGGTATGGATTTCCATCTGTTTACATCCTCTGCTATTTCCTTCTTCAGTGTTTAATAGTTCTCCCTGTAGAGGTCTTTTACCTCCTTGGTCAAGTATACTCCTAGGTACTTTAATTTCTTTGTTGCTATTGCGAAGGGAATTGAGTCTTTAATTTGGTTCTCAATTTGATTGTTGTTGGCGTATATGAATGCCTCTGATTTCCGAATTCCACAAACATTTATTGACAATCCAATAAAAAATTAGATGAAGAATTGGGATCTCACTATTTTGATTTGCATTTTCCTAATGGCTAATAAGGGTGAGAATTTTTCATATGATTATCAGCTATTTGTATTCCCCCAAGATCTCTTGTCCACTCATTGAATGCATTCACTGGACTTTTTTTAGCATTTAAAATATTTGAGAGAGCTACATCCCAGGGTACAGGAATTCCTCTTATGACGGAGGCTATAGCAGGCAGAATGATGCCTTCCCCAAAAGGGCCCAGACTTTGCTCCCTGGAACCTGTGAATATTGAGGCTACATGGCAAAGAGGAATCATGGTGGCAGACGGAGCTAAGGTTTCTAATCAGCTGACCTCAAATAGGGAGATTCTCCTGAATTTCGTGGGTGGGTCCAATGTAATCACAAAGGTCTTTTAAGTGGAAGAGGGGCAGAAGAGAGACTCAGAGGGGCCAGAGTGTGAGAAGGACTCAGCCCCACATTGCTGGCTTTGGAGATAAAGAAGGGGCCACAACCAAGAAATGTGGGCCTCTCTAGAAGCTAGAAAAGGCAAGGAAACCAACACGCCCCTGGAGCCAACAGAAGGAAATGTAGCACCATGAGGCACGTGTTGGACTTCTGACCTCCAGAACTGCAAGATGATAGATTTGTGTTGTTTTTGAGTCACTGCGTTTGTGGTCATTTGTTATAGCCTCAATAGAAAACTATTAACAGATCTGGTGAGTGCATTCATTTTTTTCAGGCTTTACTTATCTTCCAAGTTCCAGGGCTGCCTTACTGATGGATCTGCTCCAAAATATAGCCTGTGTTCTGTCCAGTGACTCTCGCACCACATGTCCCTGGGTACAGGCTGTGCGGTGACCCCAGCAGTCCCCCTTCCACACTGCTCAAGGCTAGCAAAGAGGCTCCCACCAAGACCCACGTTTCCAAACTCAGTGTTGATGGTTTGGCACCTTGGGATACAGTGCTTCTTAGGAGCTTTGTGAGAGACAGAAGAATGTAATCATTAAATGAATGGACTCTGGTACCGGAATACCAGAGTTCAAGACTCAGACATGTCACTTTCTGAGCAGAGCAACTTAATGGACAAGTATAAAATACTGAACATCAAGATGACAGAGCACACTTCCTTTTTAAGTACTAATGGAACATTGCAAAATTTTATCATAGACTGCTTAATAAAGCAGAATTCAAAACATTTCATTTTATTTATTTCTTTTTTAATTCAGGATATTATGGGGTACAAACATTTTGGTTACATGTAATGCATTTGCCTCACCCAAGCCAGGGCTGCAAGTGTGTCCTTCTCCCTACAGTGTGTTCCATGTCCATTAGTTGTGGGTTTACCCCTCCACCCCCACCCCCACCATATCAGCACCCAGTGAGTATTACTACCATGTGAGCACCTTAGTGTCGATCAGTTAGTACCAATGTGATGGTGAGTACATGTGGTGCATGTTTTTCCATCCTTGTGATACCTCACTTCAAAGGATGGGCTCAAAAATAAAACAACACCATCAATAAATGGACAAAGGAACATGAACAGAAACTACTCAAAAGAAGACAGACTAATGGCCAGCAAGCATATAAAAAGTGCTCAACATCTGTAATCATTAGGGAAATGCAAATCAAAACTACAATGAGATATCACCTAACCCCAGCGAGAATGGCTTTTATCAAAAAGTCCCAAAACAACAGATGCTGGCATGGATGTGGAGAGACAGGAACACTCTTATACTGCTAGTGGGACTGCAAATTAGTACAACTCCTGTGGAAAGTAATTTGGAAATACCTCAAAGAGCTAAAAATAGGAATAACATTTGATCCAACAATCCCACTACTAGGCATCTCCCCAAAGGAAAGAAAGACATTCTATAATAAAGATATCTGCACTCAAATGTTTATAGCAGCACAATTAACAATTGCAAAGATGTGCCCATCGATACATGGGTAGATCAATCAAATGTGGTATATGTATAGCATGGAATACTATTCAACTACAGAAAACAATGGTGAACTAGTATTCAAAACATTTTAAAAGGTTAAAATCATTCAGAATACTTTCTCTGACCACATTAAGTGAAAAATCAATAACAAAATAAAATGACAAGACAATTGTCAGTTATTTCATACAATAATTAAATAATTCATTTAAATGTACATACTCGAAAAGAAGAAAAAAGGTAAGCTTCTACCTCAAGATTCTAGAAAAATGGCAGAAAATTGAATCCAAAGAAAGTAGATTAAAGGAAGTAACAGATAAGAGTAGAAAATCATGAAATTAGGATACTTAGGATATGTTAAATTTTCTGTAGGTTTATCATATTTTAAAAATGACAATAAGGTCTATACCCAAAAGTATGCTCTTGAGGAATGTGTTAAGTCTGCTGGTCTACTACCATAGGAGGGTCTAGTGTTAACAAAACCTATAATAAAATAATCTGATGAATTAAGCTCAATCCTTAATTCAAAAATCTGGAATGCTCCAAATTCCAAAATTTCTGAGCACCAACATGACACTAAAATGAAATGCTCATTACAGCATTTCAGATTTTATATGATTGGATTAGGAATGCCCAACCATCAGCATAATGAAAATATTTCAAAATTTGAAAATATCTAAAATTCAAAACACTCTGCTCCCAAGTGTTTCTGGTAAGAGATACTCAACCTTAGTAGCATCAAAATTTCATCTTTTAGGGCGTCTAATTAAATCCTCAGTACTTATCATGCAAACTTGAACATATGTAAATCAAATAATGTTTCCTGAAACAAGATAAATGAAGAAAAATCCAGATGAGTTGCACTTTGATTCTATTAATTGAAATAAGATTGAAATGTAGGGACAACAATATGCAGAGACCAGAGAACATATTCCCTGTGCAGTGAAAGAATAAGCATCATTTAGGTATAATTTTCACTTGATCATTTGTCTACTCAAGATGTTATTTCTCTGACTGTTCAGACAGTCAAGAAGGACAATATGGCAAAGCCAGTATGGCACAGACACACAGTGGTTTGTCTGCCAACAACACACAACTTCCACAGGCATGACCTCATGACTGCTCCAAAAGAGAAAAGGTGTTTTGACCCTCTTTGTGTCCTCTTCCGGGCAGACACCATAGGCCTCTGCACTCGACAGCACAAGCCGTGCTGGCTCCCTGACAAGCCCACCCAGAGATACAGACTCATATGTAGGAAGTGAGCACTCCGGGGATTAGTACCTGTATGGGAGGGAAGGACACAGGGGTGGGCAGAGGGAGAAGCTAGTGCAGCAGCAACAAAGGCAGCTCCGGAGCTGGGATGAATGTGCAGAGGCGAGGCAAGGCGGACAAGCACCCAGAACCCTGCACTGACCGGCACGGGATGCAGGCTTCCCACGCGGAGGCTGTGTCCCGGGGCTGCTGCTCTCTGCAGCTGAGAACTTGGCCTCCAACATTCCAAGACTTGAAGACAAGGATTCTTCAGTCCTGGACAGGAAAGGTTTGGACGGCACACCACGGTGTCCACTACACCTTGATCACAAAAGGTTTGATGGTGACAGCCAATTACAATTTCTGTGTCACATTTCAGGCACAGAAGACAAACATTTTTATACTATTAATGTATAACGGGAATATTGAACAGGAAATGTTTGCCAGCCTTGTCAACTTGGACAACTTACTTTTCCTCTATGTGATTCCATTTCCTCATATCAAAATGGAGATAGTAATACTACCTGCTTCTTAGGGTTAAGGATAAAATGAACTAGTCTATTTAAGGCACTTTTTAAAACCTCCTGTCACTTGATAACCTCTCTTTGCTATTTTCATGGACCAATGGGCATTTTCAACAGATTGCTTCAAAAACTACGATTGCTCATCCTTGTAAACGTATACACTGTACCAAGAAAAACATAAGATAAACTTGTGAATTCTTTATTATTCATCATGGTTAACTCAGTTTTCAGCTCAAAAGAAACAAGGATGCCCTCAAGCGACAGTGTCAGCAGGTCTCCTCAAGGGCTGCAACAGAATCAGCAGTAGAGCCCCGGCCTGTGCCCCTGCACGCACAGGGACAGTGAGCACAGAGCAGGGACCCCAGGCTACAGAGCCTGACCTGTCCCGTGCTAGCATAGGGACAGTGGGCCTGGGGGGGAAATACCAGAGGCATTGGGGGATACAACTGCCCTGCATGCAGCCAACTTATGGCAGAATTTCTCACATCTACACACACAGCAATCACTGTCTGCAAACTAACTTGCATAAAAGCATGGTTAACTTCTGAATGAATACAGACTTTGTCATGAATTAAATGCAAATTTATTCTAATTTATAGCTGCATTTTCAGTATAAAATTTCCTAATCAAAATATGCTGTATGTACAACTACTTATTACATATGATCCTATAAAATTTGCTACTGAGGTCTATTTCTTTTTTTATATACTGTTTCTATTTTTTAATTTCAGCATATTATGGGGGTACAAATGTTTAGGTTACGTGTGTGGCCTTTCCCTCCTTCCCCGCCGGAGTCAGAGCTTCAAGCGTGTTCATCCCCAGGTGGTGCGCATCACACTCATTGTGTGTGTATATACCCATCCCCTCCACCCCTTCCCATCTACCCGACACAGCTATTATTGCTATATGTTATGTTATTCCTATATGTCCACTTAGGTGTTGATCAGTGAAACCAATTTGCTGGTGAGTACATGTGGTGCTTGTTTTCCATTCTTGGGATACTTCACTTAGTAGAATGGGTTCCAGCTTTATCCAGGAAAATAAAAAAGGTGCTAGATCACCGTTGTTTCTTACAGCTGAATAGTACTCCATGGTACACATATACCACATTTTATTAATCCTTTTGTAGCCAATGATACAGAGGAAAAGGATGACTTTGGTATCAGATAGACTTGGAAATAAATCACATTTCTCCAACGCTTGCCAGATCTTGGGCTAACCAGTCCTCAGTGCCTACGTTTATTTTATTTTACTGATGAAATGAGGAAAGGAGAACAGACCCCATGAGGGCTAAATGAGATTATTTCCATGGTGTCCCTGGCACATGGTAGACCGGGCTCAACAACAATCTCACCGATGATTACGACTGACGTTTATACAACTCTGGAACGCATCAATTTCTGAATTCCATTATACTGTCTCTGGAATTCCTGCCCCAAACGGCATGACCAGTTGAAAATGCCAATGCCTAATGCTCAGACAGTCCCAACAGTGACCCTGGTTCAGCTTCCCAAAGCTTGCCTGACACTAGATGCTTGGTCAGACACTCCAAATAAAAATTCTCTTATTTTTGTCCTGGAGCGTAAAACATCTACTTTAAGGATAAAGTGAAACCAAGTTTTGTCCCCCCAACTAGGACTTTTCTCTTTTAGTTGGATGGAGGTGGGGGGGGAGAGAGAGAGAGAGAGAGAGAGACGTTTAACAGGAAATATTTAAGCAGAAATTAAGTTTTACAGAAGACTTTCATTGTCAGAACTGCCCCTGGCCAAGGCCTAGAGCGAGTTAATTTCTGGGGATTTATGATGTGTGTAGAACCTGTAGTTCCGCGTCCTGGCTTAACAGATTAATTTTATTTCAGGAAGAGGCTTTGTGTGGCTGGGGAGCCGGAGCCGCTCCCCTGGTGAAGGGGAGCCGCTGCTTCCTTGGAGCTTCCACCAACGCAGCTGTGCGCATCTTCTCTGTGGGCTGGGGGTGGAAGCTGCCTCAAGAGGAAAGCGACAAAAAGACACTGATGATTATTTATGTCTTTCCATCCCCCACATCACACTCTCAGTGGCACTTTAACTGGAAGATTTTTCCTAGCTCTTATGTCTTGATAAAAGAGCTGATTCATTGATTAGGTCGATATATGCATAATCTCCAGAATTGAGGGTCTGATTCCAATATTGGGGTTTCAGTTGCAGTTTTTGAAGCTGCATAGCCATGAGAAATTCACTTAAATTTTCTGGGCTTAGTTTCTGCCTTTGTAACATGGGAGTAATAATATCCTACCAACCTTCCTCCCTTGATTTACCAAGACACTAACCCCCACGAATTATTCTTCAATAAAACTGAACAACATAAATGCAAGTAGTACATGCCACGTGCTGTGGAGGCCCCTGTGGGGGCTCCATGATCACTGCCTCTAGGGAACGGTCCTTCTTTGCCCCTTCTTGCCTTCTGGTGGCTGCCAGTCATCCTCAATGGACACATGATCTCATCTCTGCCCCCACCATCACATGCCATCCTCCCTGTGTCTCTGTGCCCGCGCCTCTTCTTACAAGGACACAAGCCATACAAGGCCCTACCCCAATGTGACCTCATTTAACTTGATTATATCTACAAAGACTATTTCCAAATAAGACCTGGCAGACATAAATTTGGAGGGACATTATTCAACCCAGTAGAGTGGGCTAATATAACTAATTAATCATGAGCAATTCAGCAAGCCCATATACAGTTCCAAGGAGGGCAACTTTTACGTGCAATTTCAGTGTTGAGTGTTTTGCACAGGATAGCACTTCTAAACCACACTACTTATTCCGGAGCACGGTGGTGAGATCAATAGCACGGGAAGTCCGTTCCCAAGTTGGGCCAGTCTTATTACATGAAGCATGGCAAGGAGCCCATGGCATGCGAGAGTGGAACTTTCACTGGGCCATTCTGCTAATGTGAGATCATTTGTGGGCCCATGACAGTGCATCAGCAGTTTCCACACTGACCGGTCTCATTCTGTGTAAGCGTGGCACTGAGTCTATGGCAGCAATTTTCAAGGCAAGCCATTCTTTCGATGGGCGAACACAATAATAGTTTGTGAATGTAGGGCAGAAGTTCCCAACAGGGTCCCCTTCATTCCACATGAGCATAATATTAAGTGCATGTGTGTGAGGTGGTGAGTCTGTAGGTGGCTCGCGACAGGTGAGCATGGTATGAGCCCTGTGCACAGTTCTCTTTGGAGGTATGCAGCGAGCCCATCACATGAAACTGCAGTTCCCAATGCAGGCTGCTCTGATCCTAGATCAGCAGGGCACTGAGTCACGTGCGGGGAACAGCAGGCCATGTTGGGCCACTCTCACGCATGCACATGGGATAAGCCTGTGAGCATGAGAAGGAAGTTCTCCTAGTGTCCTTTCTCATGACAGGTGAGTATGAGAGTTACATGGCATTTCCCTCCATGGGCTACTTTCATTGTACAGGAGCATAGGATTAAGTCTGTGCTCACTACACAGACTTTCCAAATTGGGGGCTTTGTGAGCAGAAATAGAGGCTCCAATCTGCCAAGTGATTCGGAATTTTTGTTGGTGTCTGGGGTGCACCTGGGCATCTTGATTCTGAGGCTTTCCTGGTGTGAAGCCCAGCCCAGCGCACAGAGGCTGCATGCTCATCTCTTCCTTCTGGCCCGTAGGCTGGTGGCAGTTAAAACTTGGGCTGGACACAATTCACAATTGCAAAGATGTGGAAACAACCCAAGTGCCCTTCCATACACGAGTGGATTAACAAAATGTGGTATATGTATACCATGGAGTACTATTCAGCTCTAAGAAACAATGGTGATATAGCACCTCTTGAATTTCCCTGGATAGGCTGGAAGCCATTATACTAAGTGAAGTATTCCAAGAATGGAAAAATAAGCACCACATGTGTTCATCATCAAATTGGTTTCACTCATCAGCACCGAAGTGGACATATAGGAGTAACATCTATCAGGCACCTGGCAGACGGGAGGGGGAGGGGATGGTATATACGTGCATAGTGAGTGCGAGGCGCACCATCTGGGGATGGACACACTTGAAGCTCTGACTCGGTGGGGAGGGAGGCCAAGGGCAATATACGTAACCTAAACATTTGTACCCCCATAATATGCAGAGATAAAAAAAATAAAAATAAAAATAAAAACCTGGGCTGGATGTGGCCAGTGACAATTACTGGCGTCCTGAGCACCTGCGACTCACTCACAGCACTGGAGCAGCCGGCAGTCTCCATGTTGATTACAGGGCTGAGGAGAGGGAACGAATAGGTTTTTTGTTTGTTCTCTGTCTTTCCTTTCTCTGTTTTCTTTTTCCTGCCTTTCTGAGAGTTACTTGAATGATTTTTTTAGAATTCTATTTTGATGTATCTATAATGCAAGGTTTTTTACAGACATTATTTTTTAGAGAATTTTTAGGTTCACAGAAAAACGGAGCAGAAAACACAAAGCTCTCATAGGCCTCCTGCCCCAGCCCCGCCACAGACGACTTCGTTGCCCTCAACATCCCAAGCCAGAGTGTGCTGCGATCCATAACCCAGCACTGAGGCAAAGCTCACTGGGGTTCATGCTCGGTGCTGCATGGGGTGTACTTCAAAATGACTGCGTTTCCCTCCCCCTGCCACAGCACAAGGGGACTGTTCTCCAAGCTTCACTGTCAGAACCTGGCTGGGCCTCCTGGAGGTAAAACCCACAAAGCCCACATAACCAGGAACCCCTGAAGTTTTTAATGCTCAGGCTTGCCCAGAGGCCCACTAAGCCTCTGCAATGTGTCAACCACAGTTCAGGATTTCCTTATGGGTTTCTGCTCTGAGAAGTTCTCTGCTTCACCTATATCTGTCTCTTTGGGGCCTGTTTTGACACCCATATCTGACACCTATATAGTTGAGATCCTATATCTGTCAACTTTGGGGGCCTGTTTTCCCTGTGAATTCAGTTCTCTGGAGGATCTAAAAACAGATCAAAAATGCAAAACCTTTTACAATAGCCTCAAAGAAAATTAAATGTCTAGGAATATATTTAATGAAAGATGTGAGAGACATATACACGGAGAACTATGAAACACTAAGAAAAGAAATTGTAGAAGATATAAATAGATGAAAAATCTACCTCACCCATGGATTGGCAGAATCAACATCATTAAAATGTCCATACTACCTAAAGCAATCTACAGAATTAATGCTATCCCTATCAAAGTACCATCATCGTTCTTTACATATCTAGAAAAAATAATTCTACACTTCCTATGGAACCAGAGAAGAACTCATATAGCCAAAGCAATCTTAAGTAAAAAGAACAAACTTGGAGGTATCCGTCTACCAGACTTCAAGCTGTACTACAAGGCTATAGTAACTTTGGAACAGGACTAAGAAACCAGAAATGAAACCATCTGCATATGGTAATCTAATCTTTGACAAAGCAGACAAAAATATACAGTGGGAAAAAGAATCTCTTTTCAGTAAATGGTGCTAGGAAAACTGGATAGCTATATGCAGAAGATTGAAACTGGATCCCTACCTCTCATCTCTCACAAAAATCATTTCAAAATGGATAACAGATTTAAGCCTAAGGCATGAAACCTTAAGAATTCTAGAAGAAGATGTTGAGAAGACCCTTTCAGACAAAGAATTGTGAAGAAGACCCCCAAAGCAATTACAACAGCAACAAAAATAAATAAATGGGATCTGATCAGATTAAAAAGCTTTGCACAGCCAAGGAACTATCATCAGAACAAATAGATAGCCTACAGAACGGAAGAACATATTTGCTCTCGACACATCCTATAAAGGGCTGATAATAAGAATCTATCTAGAACTTTAAAAAATCAACAAGAAAAAATCAAACAACTCCATCAACAAATGGGAAAAAGAAATGAATAGAAACTTTTCAAAAGAAGAAGAAATAATGGCCAGAAAACATATAAAAAGTGCTCAATATCTCTAAGCATTAGAGAAATGCAAATCAAAACCACAATGAGATATCACCTAACCCCAGTGAGACTGGCCTCTATCAAAAATCCCAAAACAACAAATGCTGCCAAGGAGGTGGAGAGACAGGAACACTCTTACACTGCTGGTGGGACTGTAAGTTAATGTAACCTCTGTGGAAAATAATTTGAAAATACCTCAAAGAGCTATAAATAGAAATATCATTCGATCCAGCAATAGCACTATTAGGCATCTACCCAAAAGAGCAAAAGACATTCTATAATAAAGACATCTGCAATGCAAATGTTTATGGCAACACAGTTCACTATTGCAAGGATGTGGAAACAATCCAAGTGCCCGTCAGTTCATGAGTGGATTATTAAAATTTGGTATATGAATACAATAGAATATTACTCAATTATAAGAAACAGTGGTGATCTAGCACCTCTTATATTTTCCTGGATAGAGCTTGAGCCCATCCTCCTAAGTGAGGTATCACGAGAATAGAAGAATGGGCTCCCCACGTATTAGACATCAAATTGGCACTAACTGATCAACACTATGGTGCTCACACAGTAGTAATATTCTCCAGGAATTAGGGGTTTTAAGGGGGGTGGTAAACTCACAACTAATAGATGTGGTGAGCATTGTAATGGGGAAGGGGAAGCCTCTAATCCTCACTTGGGTGAGGCAAAGTCATGAAATGTAACTAAAATGTTTTTGCCCTCATAATATCCTGAAGTAAAAATTAAAGTTATTTATTTTCAGTTTGTTCAGCTTTTTGCTTATTTTTAGGAGGGAATAATGACTTCTAAGCTCCCTTACATGCCCAGTAGAAAAAGAAAGTTCTCTGTGGTGTGTTAGAGCATATCTCTTTGTATGGCTTTTCTAATAGTTGCTCTTGGTACATGTCCACATCAGTATGTATACACAATGTATATCAAAAGTCCACCAGTATAAAATTTCACCAGACTAGAGAAGAATAGAAATGTTACCTCCTTTTGCATCCCTTGCACCCTCCCCCATTTACAATGTAATGGTCTTAAACATTTTCTCTATGTGTATCAAGAACCACGTCAGATAGTGTTATAACTTCGGCTTCGATCATTGAAGATAATTTAGAAAACTCAAGAAAAGCTGGAAAGTCTACTTCATTTACCCATAGTTTGCTTTTGTCATGTTCCCAATGCTCCAAGATTCCTTCTTTTATTATTTCCTTCCTGATTGAAATACTTCCTTTAGGTAATCTTTAAGGTTAAGTCTATTAGTGACAGATTATTTTATCTTTCTTTTGATCGAGAATGTCAGTATCTCCCCTTCATTCCTGAAGAATAGTTTTACTGGGTATAGAAATCACACCTGACAGGTCAACTACCAGATGAAGGATTTTTATGGCTGGCTTGTAATATTTCTTAGAAAATTCTAACATCTTTTTTATCTCAGTGTTGATTTCTGTAGATCACCTTTTTTCATTCAGTTTGAGAATATCTTTGTTCTTAGTATGACAAGTGACTTTTTATTAAAACGTGGACATTTTGGATATTATAAGTCTCTGAATTGTATTTAAATCTTGTGTATTATCAATCTTCTCCTGATTCCACTCTGGTGGCAGAACTTCCTCATCAATGCCAAGTGGGGGTGGAGTCCAGTTTCTTCATTTGGCCTCTACTAACTCCCAGGGATTAAAGAATTCTTTGTTACTTTGAAAAGGGGTTAGAGTTCATAGCCCCCATGGGGTCTCTGCCAATAGACACTGTCTCAGAGGGTGAGGGCCTCATTGCTGCACCCCACACAGCCACCACTAACACCACGGGGCGGGAGTGGCCTTGGTACTGCTAGATTAAGGGCAAAATCCTGACTCTCCACTAGGCCTCCTCTGAGAGCATTCCCAACAGGGAGGTCAAGGGGAACCTCAGTACAGCCCGACAAGGGTGATAATCCAAGCTCCAAATGCATCTTCTCTAACAAAGACAAGAAGGTGTCTCATTACAACCTAGCAAGGCCACCTTGGCCTTCATTGGCACGGGGGTAGGGGGGAGTTTTCTCTGAGGTGTTTGGCTGGGGTAGAGCAGTTATTATATAAAAGTTTTTTATCTTATCAGGCTGTCATTTTTCTAGTTCTTTCAGGGATAAGAGCAGGCTTTTCTTTAGGCATTTTTGTCTGTGCTCATTGGCATTCTGTGTTGCCCACTACTCCCGCTGCAAGTCTGGGATATACTAAGCAAATAATATCCGGAGGATTCATCACCATGTTGTCCCTCAGCTCCTGAGGTCCTTAGCTGGTCTGCCTTCTTCTCCCTGCCTTACAAAGTCTCCATATATTTGTTTATATATGATGTATGGGGTTTTTTTTTAAATTATACTTAGCATGAAGAAGAAGAAAATGTACATGTACATCATCTTCAAGGAAGAAGTCCCTCCAAAAAGGCTATAGTTTTGTTTAACCACTTCAGTACCACGCTCACCGGCCGCGAAATCTCGCCCACAGCCACACTCACAGTCCACACGGTAGTTTGTGCTGTGCATTGATGACGGATCCGTTTTGCTCTTGTGTGATGAGGAAAGCTTGAAAGCACCCAAAGCTTGTTTTACTTTACAGGCAGCTTTACTTGTCATGTAAATCAGAATAGGTAACATATATATATATATATGTTTTTATTACATTATTTTTAAATGTTCACAATTTTACTTTGATAAATGAAAAATTAGAAAAGTCATATCACAGCTGTCGGCTAAAGTCCACGTTAGGTTCATCTGTGGCTATCGACTATAGTTTCTACGCATGTAACAAAGTGGTTAAATACAAAGTTTTATACTTTGTATCAAAAAAAGTATTTGATATGGCTTCAAAAATTTCAACAAAGTTAAAGATTTACATACATGTTGAAACTCGCATCTCTCTTTCTCATCTAGAAAGAAAAATAGGAAAAATAAGAAGGTACCAGGGAGGAAAATTATGTTCAAAATAAAGCTCTTGATGATCTAGACATGCCATAGGTGGGCTACATATTTGGGTTTTGGGTTTTTGTAGCCGTTGCAAAGGTGAGATGGATTTCATAGATTTCACTTTTGATCTCATAGTATTTATAAACTAAATAGAACTCTATTCTTTAAGTTGAAAAGATATCTCAATGTTCTCCAAACTCCTGGACCCCTAGCAATTTCACTGAGGTGTGGTCAGGATACTGCAGAACATACTTTCTTTTCAAGTGTTCATGAAATATTGACGGACAGGCGAATGCTGGGCTTTAAAGTAATCTTAATGTATTTCAAATCACTGAAATCATAGAGAGCATATTGTCTGACACAATGGAATTACATTCAAAATTGATAATGTGTAAATAACATGAAAAAAGTCTCAATATTTGGCCATTAAGAATATGTGAAAGGAACACTATTATATAGCCAAGATACAAAGAAGAAATCACAAATGAGAAAACACTTCAATACTGAATGATAATGTAAAGAAAATATATGTATATTTGTGAAATACTGCTCAAATAGTGTTCATTAAAAATTTGTGTCTTTAAATGCCTATATTAACAAGGGAAAAGGTCTAAAAAGATATATATATATCTTTATATATAATAAATATATATTTATATATGTATATACTGTATGATTCCATTTACAGTATATTCTGGAAGAGGCAAAATTATAACAATGGAAAATAGATAAATGGTTACCAGCAGTCTGTGAGAGGTATGGATGATTAGGGAAAGAAAGATAATTTTCAGGCTATGAAACTATTCTGTATGCTATTGTAAAGGTGAAAACATGACCCTGTGTATAAGCTAAAACCCACAGAACTTTAAAGCACAAAGAATTAACCTCAATAGATGCAAATAAAATACTAATTAAAAGATCAGGGAGTCTTCAGATGAAATATAGATTATGACAAAATAGTCTCACTGCATTTATAAATGCATGACACATCTCACTGCAGGGGGAGATGTTGATCTAACTGGCTTCTAAAATGTGTGGAGAATGCAGGACTAGAGGCAGAAGGAACTGAGCAAAGTACTGGACTCTGGCTGGTGAAGTTCTGCTCACAGATGTCTGAGTTAGCAATTCTGAAACCATTAAACTGCATACTGGTGTCACATAAATAACTAAATGGATGGCAGACGGTGGGACCAGTATTCTCACTGCTAGGGTGGGACACTACAGAAAGCAGGGTGGGAGGGCTAGGATGTACCAGATAAGAGACGTCAACATGAACTCAAGTTTAATTTAGTATAGATGGGTAGGTACAGAAATATTTCTAGATGTGTGTATATGCACAAGTCAGTATACACATGTTTATTTCCTTCCTCTGCTAGCAAAGAGGGCCACAATACCCCAGCAGCAACGAGCATACCCAGGGCACATATTTTTGTTTCTAACACCATTCTCTCGTGATAGGACCAGAAGAGAAATGGCTGAGTCTAGATCTAAGGAGGGGCTTGTCTGTGGAAAATGAGCCATGAGCATATTACAGTGCTAAAGAGCAGGGAAGTGCAAAAAAATAAAATAGAGTGAAAATGTAAATAAACAAAACACCACACACACACACACACACACAATGGTGGGAGTATGTGTAAGGATGGCAGGAGCTCCCAATGGACAAACCTGGAAAATTTGACCAACAAGATAAATAATATCATATTTATAACCAAAATGACATAGCTTATAACCCACAGTACAAAACAAATGCCTGTGAATCCATACTGACATAAGGAAATAACTGAAGACATAAATAGAGGGGGGACATTGAAAAATCTCAAATTCAGAATAATTCCAAATAATTTATGTGGTTATCTACTCCTCCAGAAGGAGCGCAAGTCCTCACCCTCGGTGTGGGCTATAAGTGTGGGATTGGGGAAACAAGGCCGTTGAAGTGTGAAAATCTGACTCTGACGCACACTTCCTCAGCCAGGTGACATCAACAGTAGGAAGTCGTGTTGACAGCAGGTCCCTCAGTACACTTGCTGGGAGCAGCCGCGTCTACAGTTCTCCTCCTAAAAACCCATCTTCTCAGTCCGACCATCAAAACACATCACCAGATTGTATGCCAGTTGAGGGGCATATCACAAAATACAGAACCAGAACTCCTCAAAACTGTCAAAACCATGTAAAACACGAAAAATCAGATGAACTGTCATAGTCTAGAGGAGACAGACCGACTGAATGTAATGTGACATTCTGGATGGGATCCTAGGACAGAAAACGGGTGTTAGATAAAAACTAAGCAAAAGGCAATAAAGTACGAACTGTAGTTAATAATGATATATCAACATTGGTCAAAGTTGTATCAAATGCATCATAGTAATGTAAGATCTTAAGACTAGGGGGAACTGGTTGCAGGGTATACCAGAACTCTCTGCACTATCTGCAACTTTTCTTTAAATCTAATACTTTTCTAAAATTAAAAAAAAAGTTTTAAAAGGAAGATATCAATTATCTAAATTTCTACCTTAACAAGCTAGCAGAAAGAAGGCTGACAACACAAAGTAAGTAGGAAAAGTAAATTGCAAAGATAGGAATAGAAATAAATGAAATAAAAAATAAAACATAGAGTAAGTTAAAAGTGCAGTAAGTTGTCTGTTGGAAAGATTAGTAAAACTGATAAATACTTACCTAAAAATTCAGGAACAAAAGAACAAAGCACCCATATCATGGATATCACATCATAAACCAACAACACTAAAAGGACTATAAGGTAATTTTTGAGCAACTTTATGTCAATAATTTTGATAACAAGATGAAATGGACAACTCTTTTGAAAAACACAGCCTAACAAACTTAGCAAAGAGAATATCTGAATCTATAGCTATTAATGAAATTAAATTCATAAAATGACTTCCCATCAAAAAAACACTAAAGTCACAGATGATAAATTCTATTAAACATTCAAGGAAGAATTAATGCCAATGTTAGGCAAACTCTTTCAGAGAATACAGGAATAGGAATGGTTTTCCAACTCATTTTACGAGACCAGTATACTCCTGGCACAGAAACTGGACAAAATCATTAAGAGGAAATAAAAGGAAAGAAAAGTATAGACCATTATCCCTCATGAGCATAGGTGCAAAAATACTCTACAAAATATAAGCAAATCTAATATGCCACATTGTGACTGAATGGAGTTATCCTAGGAATGTAAGTTTGGTATAAAATACAAGAAAAAAATTAATCAATGTGATTCCCTACCTTAAGGCTGAAGAGCACTTTATCCTGTGATTCTTCACCTAAACAGATACTGGAAAATCGTTTGACAAAATTCAACAACTTTGTTTTGATAAAAATTTTCATCAAATTAGGTACAGAAGAATACTTTCTAATCCTGATGAAGGGGCATTTAAGATAAACTTATAGCTAAAATTATACTTAAAGATGAGATGCTGAATGCTACCTACCCTCCCCTCAAGACTGGGAGCAGAGCAAGCGGAGTCACCCTCAACACTTCTATTCAACACTATACTGGAGGTCCCAGCCTGTACAAAAAGGCAAGAAAAAGAAATCAAAGCTATAGAAATTGGATACAAAGAAACAAAAATATCTATATTTTCAGATGAAATGTTAGTTTACATAGAAAATCCAAAGAATCTACAAAAATCTTGCTTGTATTAATTCACAAGGTCATAGGTATTTAACAAGATTACAGGTATTAATGAGGTCAAAGGTAACAGATACAAACAACAACATATATGCATTTCTATATATTTGCATCAAACAATTGGAAAATGAAATTTAAATACAATACCATTAACAAGATTATTGAAATGTATAGAAACAAATTTAACAAAAGGTTTACAAAACCTGCATACTAAAAGCTACACAATATTACTGAGAGAAATTAAAGAAGATCTAAATAAAGGGAGAGACAATCTTTGTCCATGGACTGCAACATTAATTTTGTTTAGATGTCCCAAATTTATTTATAGACTCAATGAAATCCAATCAAAATGCTAGTGGGTCTTTTGTAAGAAATTGACAAAATGATTCCAGCCATTATATGGAAATAAAAGGGCCTAAAAAAGCCAAAACAATTTTGAAAAAGAACAAAATATTATATCTGGAATCACACTATCTGATTTCAAGATTTGCTATGAAGCTGCCAAAATTAACACAGTGTGGTTTGGCCCTAAGAAAAGATACCAAAATAAATAAAACAAAATAGAGCATTTAAATATACATGCACTCATGATCAAAGGTTTTTAATGAAGGTTTAAAAATATCTCAATGGGGAAAATATACTCTTTCCAACAAGTGGTGCTAGAACAGCTGGACACTCAAATGGAAAAAAAGTGGCCCTGGACTCCAGCCTTAGACAACATACAACATACAATATTTTATATTATCTTGAAATGGGCCATAGACCACAACATAACAGCTAAAACTGTAAAACTCCTAAAATAAAATGTAGGCGAAATATTTTTTGTGACTTTCAGTATGTCAGAAATTATTAGATATAACACATAAAAGAATAAAATTGGTGAATTTGACTTTATCAAAATTGAAACCTGGCTGTCAAAAGACTGACAAGAAAACCAAAAGGAGACTTTTAGTCCTAAAAGTCCTAAAAGAGGCCTGGGAGAACATATCCACGGTATGTATTTCTGACTGAGAATTTATATCCAATATATATAAAAAACCTCTTATAAGTCAACAGTCAGGACACACACACAGAGAAAATAATTTAAAAATTGGCATATAACTT
The DNA here is from genome assembly GCA_008750895.1 of Mirza zaza. Taxonomy (NCBI): domain Eukaryota; kingdom Metazoa; phylum Chordata; class Mammalia; order Primates; family Cheirogaleidae; genus Mirza; species Mirza zaza. The sequence goes on from VSMD01059596.1 coordinate 18,297, forward strand.
GAAGAGATACTTTGCAAAATGAGATGTTCAAATAGACAATAAGCAATGAAAAATTGCTCAACTTCATTTGTCATCAGTAAAATACAAATTTAAGACACTACACAATCCCTTGAGTGGATAAAATTTAAAAGATTGAAAATGCCAAGTGTTGGCAGAGATGTGAAGCAATGGGAACACTTGCACAACAATGCTTGTGGAGGTATAAACTGATGGGAAACAGTCTGGCAGTCCCTCATAAAAGTACACATACTTACACATACTGTATGATGGAGAAACCTATTCAAGAGAAATGAAGACATATGTGTCCACGCAAATACTTACTTATATATGTGTTCATAACAGCTTTATTCATTATAGTCAAAAACTCAAAACAATCCAAATGCCCATCAACAGATGAATGGATAAAGAAATTGAGATGTTTATAGAACGGAAGACTGCTCAGCAATAAAAAAGAGAAAATTATTGATACACCTAACACCACCAATTAATTTCACAGACATTATGCATAGTGACAAAAGCCAGACTCCAAAAAATACATACCATTTGACACCACACAACTGAAGTTCAACAAGAGCCCTCCTCCTTAAACTACAGGGACACTAAACTACGCTGACAAATCAGAGGTTGTGCAGAGATAAGAGTGGGGAGGTTGGCCACAGATAGACACAAGGGAACTTTCTGGGAAGTTAGAAATGAGAGGAAATGTTTGATATGTTGATTGTGGTGAGAAGTGCGTGGGCATATACATATTTTAAAAATCATAGACCTGAACATTTAAAATATGTCTATTATATGCACACATTATGGATTGAATTATTAATATATGTCCACCAAATTCATATGTTGAAGTCCTAATCCTTAGTACCTCAGAATGTGACCTTATTTGGAAATAGGGTCCTTGCATATGTAATTATAACAGTTGCGATGAGGTCATTTGGAATAGGATGGGCCTTAATCCAATATGACTCCTGTCCCTGTAAAAAGAATGCCACCTGAAGTAGACAGGTATAGAGAGGAGACCACGTGAAGATGAGCAGTCATCTACAGACCAAGGAGAGGGGCCCGAACAGACTCTGCCCTCACAGCCTCAGAAGAAACCCACCCTGTTGACACCTTCATCTCAGACTTCCAGCCTCCAGACCCCGAGACAATTCCAGTTCTTTAAGCCACCAAGTCTCGGGTACTTTGTTATAGCAGCCCAAGCAGACCAGTACGAGATATTAGTCCTTGATGAAGTTGATTTGGAAAATTAAAAACATTTCCCTGGAAACTAAACTAATGCTTAGCAGCTCCTGATGGTGTAGTTTAACCTATTTATAGATACTAAAGTATTGTGTTTATTGTAGACTCAATGCCTATGGGTCTTGACAAAGACATGCCTAAGTGAGAGGCCAAGTGGGGACGCTGGGGAAACAGGTCCCGTCTCAAGGCAGTAAGGGCCACGGTCTCCTGGAATTACAGGCCCAGGGCGCCACACCTGAAAGCTTCTCAAGTTGGGCCAAAAGCCCAGCTTTTCAGTGAAATCTCCTCATTATTAAGTGCCATCAATGTATTTAAGAAGACTTTGATTACTGTTTTGACTGCACAGGGATTCTACAGGCGTACTGCCAGTCTGCAGAGCTGCTGGGAAGGAACGGGAATGTCTCCTACCCCCAGGCAGGTGGCCATGCAGGTCCTTCTGTCCACTAGGCTGTCCATACGTCCCGAGCACCGGCGGGCTGCAGGCTGCACCCCGTAAGTCACCTGGGTGGAGATGTGTTTGCCATAGGCACAAATGTCAACACCATTTTAAAGGCCTGTCACTGTCCCTGTGTTGGGTGGAATCAGGGAGGTCGACAGGTAGCCTCCCAGTGTAGGCTGGGAACGCTGACCCAGTGCTGGCTGGGATTTTCTTCATAAGGTTCTGCCCAGGGCCGCGTGAGACGGCGCCCAGCACCTGCTGCCCAGCCTGGCCTTGCGGCCTCCCGACCCCTACTCAGCCTTCCTGGTCCCCGGAGACCCGGGTGGGGTCCAGTCTTTTCTTTTCAGACGCCCTTACGACCAGCCTTTCCTTCTCTCCCACGGCAGGCACGAACCCGGATCTCTCCGTCCCCCTGGGCCCTGGGTCCCAGCACGTGCTCAGCCTACCCGCCAGCGCCACCCAGACCAGCGGGATGGCCGGCCCCTGCCCAGACCCCGAGGGGCGGCCGCCCCACCCCCCTCGCCCAGACCCCAAGGGGCGGCCGCCCCCGCCTCGCCCAGACCCCGAGGGGCGGCCGCCCCCCCCAGACCCTGAGGGGCCGCCCCCCCCTGCGCCCAGACCCCGAGGGGAGGCCGCCCGCCCCCCCCCAGACCCCGAGGGACTCCCGGCCCTACCCAGACCCCTAGGGGAGGCCGCCCACCCCCCTCGCCCAGACCCCGAGGGGCGGCCGGTCCCCCCGATACCCCAAGGGGCCGCCCCCCCCT
>VSMD01059597.1:0-11751 GCA_008750895.1 Mirza zaza
CATCTCTACTATAAACAGAAAGAAATTAATTGGCCAACTAAAATATATATAGAAAAAATTAGCCGGGCATGGTGGCACATGCCTGTAGTCCCAGCTACTTGGGAGGCTGAGGCAGCAGGATTGCTTGAGCCCAGGAGTTTGAGGTTGCTGTGAGCTAGGCTGACGCCAGGGCACTCACTCTAGCCTGGGCAACAAAGTGAAACTCTGTCTCTAGCCTGGGCAACAAAGTGAAACTCTGTCTCCAAAAAAAAAAAAAAAAAATACTAGTACTAAAGACTGACAGCTTACTTCTGAGGGAAGAGAAAACTACCAGTGTGAAAGAGGAGCAGTTGGGTGTTGAGAATAAGGCCTCCCATCTCCATTGAACTAAACTCCTGATCTTTATATACATGCCTCTTCTGCAGTCTTTCCTATCTCAGTAAATACAACTTCCTCCTTCTAGTTATTCAGGTCAAAAGGTCAGAATCATCCTTGATTCCCCTCTTTCCTCCATAGCCCTTCTCCAATCTGCCAGAAAATCCTCCTGGTTTCCTTCAAAGTATATCTGACCACTTCCCACCACCTTTACTCCTACCATTTCTTAATCCAAGTTGCCATGATCTCTACTAGACAACTGCAGTAGCCTCCTAACCGGTCTCCCTATTTCCCAATGCCCCAAGTCTGTTTTCAGCACATCAGCCAGAGTGATACTTTTAAATCTGTATCAGACCACCTCACTCCTGTGCTTAAAACTCTTCAACATATTTCCCTCTCAATCAGGCAGAAACTCAGAGTCCTTAAAGTAACCTGTGAGGCCCTTCATAATCTGGGCTCCTTAAGCCTCCATATTGGACTCACTGGTACTGAATAATCTGATCATATCAGATATGGTCCTACCTTAGGACTTTTCTACTTGACTTTAAAACATTAAAATGATATAAAATTGGGTATTTAAAGGAGCATGCCTCAGTTATATAGAACATTTAGATATATGTAGAACATCCATTCTTCCAAAATGCAAGGTAGAAGAGAGTATTGTTTGTATTCTTGGAGAAGTTTAAGAGACCCTTGTACGTATACTAATTCTGTTTCTTAATTAGTTTTAACTATGCTTTTTTTTTGAAAGCACACATTTATATAAGACTTATAATAAGCTAGTTGCTGTTATACGTGCTTTACAAATATTAACTCATTTAGCAAATATCTTTATAATATCCTTATAATAACCATGGGAAAGTTACTTCAGCACTGTTTCCTGATCTTTAAACAGAGAAGATTGGACCAGATGCTCTCCAAGGCCCCTTCCAGCTCTGCAATGTTAAGACTTTGTAAGTGTTGCCAGGCAAACTAGAAAAGTTAAGGTTTTTCAAGTGGGAGCAGAGATAAGGGTGGACCCCTGAAGACAGTGCAGAATAGACCAGTAAATTGTGATTTAGGTGAATAAAATAAACAGTCTGTATCTAGCACAGTCTCAGTTTGGGAGGGAAGAAAGGTGGCATCAAATCATTGTTGAGGTTTCAATGGTATGAAGCTCTTCCACTATCTCTGTCTTAATATTTAAAGGTGGAAGTTCCAAGTGGTTAAGTCTTGAGCACAGTACATGAAACCTTCTTATTAACCAGCACTCCTTTTTAGCAATAGGTTGAAGTTTGGCCAATGGTTCTTCTCCTCCAAGATTTTAAGAAACAGGAAATAGGAGAGTTAAGTATTTGGTACATGAAAATATCAGACTTCAATCTGATCACGCATTTAGAGCTAACTACTAATGTATGGAAAATGTAGGGGCCAGAGGAATATGCCAAATTACACCTCAAGGATACAATCACCAAATCCAGTCTGTGGGAGACTACAAGACAAACAACCCAGTTTAATTGCAAGAAAAAAAAGAGATGGAGCAAGAACCTATAAATCAAAAGCAATTTGAGATATAGCAACCATTTGAAGTTTATGGATCATATTGGGCCCTTAGTTCTTCATTTGAACAATCAAAGGAATCTGAACAGCAGCTATTGGAGATATTAAGAAATTATTATTGATTTTTATTTAGGAGTAATATTGCTAGTCAGTTAAAACTCTTTAAATTTCAGAGCTAAACACCAGAATATTTATTGATGAAATGATTTTAAGTCTGAGATATGCTTCAAAAATAACTGGGACAGAGGGGAGGGAATAGGGATATGGAGTTACATATCTGGCCATGAGTTGATAAAGTTAGTTTATGGGTATATGGGGATTTGTTTTATTCTGCCTACTTTTGTATATGTTTGAAATTTCCATTGTAAAAATCTTTTTTAAAAAACTTGGCAAATACACATCAGCTTTCAGGATAGAAGTTATGAAGAGGGAGATTATAAAACAATACATCCTTAATGATTTTCATGCAGAGGTAACATCATTCTATAGTATATTTCCTCAAATAAACATAGTATATATTGATTATAAAAGATGAAGCAGTTCAGAAATGTCACTAAAGAAAGCAAAAGTTTCCTTCTTCAAGCAAATAATATTTTTAGAATATTGAAAATTGTTATGTCATTTGCACATTATAATATGTTCCCTTTTTTTGTGAAATGCAAGACAGATGAAATTTCTTAATAGAGTAGAACAGCATATTTAGATCCAGAGTCAATTCTATAGAGAAGGTTTTCAGCTGTACTGCATTGCTTTTGCTTTGCAAAAGGGTTATTAACATTTGTTTTGGGGGTTTAAAAAATCCTGTACGTGTTAATCCATTGTGTAGTGAAAACTATAGCTCAAGCAGCAATCTGGAATGCTCCAGTGTGCCTCTACCCTGCTTTTAGCACAGGTGACAACTGCAGATTAATTCTGGTGCGGTTAGGCCGTCCATGAAGGGAAATTTGAACCTAAGAGTTTATGTCCTCAACAATGCTAATTGGGAGATGTGGAGTGAGGGGATTTCCACTCTTGGTTAATAAGCTCTCCAGGCGCATTTCCTCTTTGTTTTTGCATTTGCCTTAGCTGTGAAGCAGCTGGAGGGAAGTAAAATGTGATTTCTTGCACTTAGGAGTGCTGGCTTTTCTTTCAGGAGACTTAAAATTGGAAGAGAGGAATGTGTATGGATTGAGCTACCTACACAGCTAATTTAAACAATACGTTTGGGTTTTTTCCTGTAATTAGTTCACTGCATTTGTGCCAGTAGTAAATTTGCTCAGATGATGTGAATTAGCAGATAACTCAGGTTGTCTTAAAGGCAGACATCTCTCTTGACAGACCACTGCTTTAACAGTATGATTCTTTGCAAGCCAACTGGAAAACTACAAATGGCAAAATAACATTCTGTCATATTAATACAAATATTATAGTTGCTTTTCAGATTCATACTGTATAAATGCTTATCTTTTTGAGTGAGCTGATTATTTAACTTGTAAAATTCTCCAAAATGAGAAAAACAGGCAGAGGATATTTTTCAAGAAACTATAATAAAGTCATATCAAGTACTGTGCCTAGCTAGGTACAATGTCAGTGGGAAGTGAAAAGAACTTATTAGTCAGGAGCCATTAGACTTTAGGTGAAAGGTGAAAGGTCTTATCATAAAGTAATACTTTTTCTGCAGTCACTGTCAGTATCCCATGCCTAATAACTATGGTTCATTTTTTCAAAATGTATTTAGTGGCCTGTACTACATCTAAACATGGGCCAGGCCTTTGGAAATAAGAAATTTTTGATGTGATTTCTTCCCAGTTCACTCACCATTGTGTTGATGGTACAAAGCTTCTACACTTATGATCAGAGAAACTTCTAATAACTATTAATAAATAAGAACTGATTAAGTACCAAAATAACCTGACAAATCACTTCCAGATTTAGCAGAGCTTCATGATCCAAAGCACAGCATTCATTGTCCCTAACTGTGAACTATGTGATCAGTGAAGCTAAACTAATATTTAAACCAAAATATAAATTTACTTTTATTGTATTAGGGTAAAATTTTTAAAATAGAATTGCTGCTATTAGTAAAGGAATGATAATGGATTGGGGAGGGGGAAGGAAGAACCATAACTCTTTCTTTCCTTGTTTTGTGATTCAACCCTGGTAGTTTTTGTTCAATAAGATTCTGAACTCCCAGAAATTTTGTAAGATTTTATGTAAAAATGTGCGCAATGTTTCAGGTGGGGTATGGGTTAATAGGTACATACCACATATACATCCAGGGTAAAATTAGATGAAGTTCTCAGCTTATTTAGCTAAGAACACTGAAATTTATCAGAAAATGGCCAGGTAGAGAAGAAGCAGGTGTAGTGTATTTTAGTACAGTTTCTCCAGGCCCTCGGAGTCCCTAATGTGACCAAATAGCTGCTAGTGACACTATCCGCCCAAGGCAGGATCTCCTTCCCTTAGTTCAGGCTGCATCACAAATCTTTTATCTGCAGGCCCACACAAGACTAACACCACAGTCTGCATGCCTCCTTTAAGATAATTTTAATGAATAGCAGGCTCTTCTGGTTTTTTGAGCCAAACTCCATGTCTTCTGACCAGGAGGAGAGAAAAACTCAGTGCCCATCATATGGGAAACCCATTTTCCCCCAGTGAGAGCATGTATCTTTCCTCTAGGAGAGGACCCAGACCCTGATGGGGTGCCTTCCTTCTCTTTAGCTCTACTCTCTTGTTCATGTTACTCTCAAATTGTTTTCTTTAATCTTGACTACTCCTTTAAATGCCAGATCAGTATAGCCAACTGCTTATGAGACATTCCTACATGAATAGCCATTATTAATTCAAATTCAATGTGTCAAAAGGCGCATGCTTCATAAATGCTTCCCTTTGAGCCCCCCATCCCACCACTGAATTTACTTTTATGACTTTTCTCTTTATCTACCACCCAGACTGAAAAGATTAAATATGATTTTGTTTCCTCTCTAATCCTAAACCTTCTTGTCTAATTAGTCACTAATCCTATTGTGCAGTATTTCTCGTATCTGCCCCTGCTGTTCCATTTCCACTAATTTCATCTTGTCTAGGCCTTTAGCATCTCACTCTTAGCTCGGGATTACCTCCTAACTGGGTTTTCTGTGTCTTTACTCTCCTTCTTCCATTCTTTTTTTCCACACTACTGCCAGGTCAGTTTTTTTAAAGTGCTGATTTAATCATATTGCTCTACTGCCCCCAAACCTTCTGCACTTTGCTATTCCTACTCTGAAAGTTACTTCTCCACAGTTTGGCCACAACCCACATTTCAGGCCTAATCTCTTATTACTCTCTTCTATGAACACCTGCTTCAGCCAGAGCCAGCTACTACTGGCTTGTATTTGTATTTGCAATTGCAGTGCTATTTTCTTCCTCTTCTTTTTCCCCTCGCCTAAACTATACTCCTGTCTCCAAATCTTGTTTTTCTTTCAATGCTGTCTCAGTCCCTTTTCTGTCATGAAACCTTTCTTGACCTCTGTAGTGTGGCTTTACCTTTTTTCCTTTGAACCTGTAGCATTTAGTAACCCTGACACACATTTGGCTATTGATCCTATGCTATGTGTTCTTGTTTTAGTGTTTAGTTTTTCACATCAGTACCTGTTGTCATTTCAACCAGACTGGAAACTCTGAAGGACAGGGCACCCTTTTTTTGTATTTTCTACAGTGCCTGGCATGTAGTAAGTGTGTAATAAATACTGTTATTTCACTTTAAATTGTCCAGTGTTTATACTTATTATGTCACAATACCATTTATTTAGTTACATCATTGAATCTTTACAAAAACTTTATGATGGAAGGAGTATTTTCTCTGCTTTACAGATGAGGAAACTGAGGCTCAGAAAAGTTCAGTAACTTGCCAAAGCCACTGTTTAAGTGATGAAGCCGGGATTCAAACCCACATCTTTGGACTCAGTAGCACATGCTGTTTACACTATACCAGCAATTCTGCCTCCTTATTTGACTGATATATGTTTTTTGAAAGTGGAAGAGTACTTAACATTTAGCTAACTATTACTTGTTTCATTATGGCAGCAGAAGAAAAGGTGTGCAAACATGGATTACCAGTAATTGGTGGCAGGAGTAATGAAACAGATTCAAACTGTGCCAAAGTTCACAGGAAAATAGAATTTCCCTTAATCGCGTTGATTACTGGTGGAATGACTCATTTTCCAGTTGTACATTGCTCTTGAGTTATTCAGATATTTGTATAAGTTAGCGGGGAGGAAAAACCGCTGATGAGAGATGCATAAGACACGTCATTTGAGCTAATTAGTGTTCCCGGGATATCCCCAAGATTTCTACCTGAGTATTCTTGCCTCTCCCATTTACTGTTGACTCTTTCACCTTTTGGTTTTCTTTCAGAGTAAAATCACTTCACATTTCCCTCTGCCCTCCACATGGACAACATTCACAAGCTACTCTCTTCCTATTGCAGTGCACAAAGATTTACTGTATACTTATTTAACATTAGTCAGATGTAGTGTTGCTGAACTTAGCACTAAAAATTTCAGGAATTTAAAAATTTCGTTTCTCCAGTTTCTCTTGTCTGTACCTAATTTTTTTTCATTAAAAGAAGACAAAAAGAGCCCAAACCATTTTCTTTTCTTTTTAAATTAGCAATAGAATTGAGTAGTATAGATGATAGTAAATTCTGCTTCATTTCTATGAGAACATTTAAAGCTATGATGGCTTTTGCAGATGACTAATAAATTGTTTCTGCTTTATTAATGAAAGAAATAGCTCATTCAACTCCGTGAAGTGATTAGTAAAACTGGGAATTAGAAATAGATTCTTTATTTTTTATGTGATCATTAACTTGGTCTTCATTCCTTCTGCATCTCAATTTTCTCACAGGATTGTTTTAAGGATAGATGGAAAGAAATGCACATTAAAAAGCATAAAGTAATCCTAAGGATGTACTGCAGGCAATTCCCAGCAGAGCAGACTTAATTTATGCCTCATGTATATGTACTACAAGGGGAATGGATCCAATCTCGATCTAGACCCCTTTGAAGAGGACAGGCTGAATGGTCTCTTTGGCCCCTGAATCAGAACACTTGGAAACAACTGAAATGTGGACGTGCTTTTCTTACACATATGGAGGCAGTTAGGTTATTGGTCCTTATCTAATCTACTGTCATAAGAAGACAGGAGCCCATTTCTCAGTCAGGAATAGGAAGCAGGGAAAGTTATTTTCTCCATCTTGTGTTAAAACCTAAAGGCTTATAAATGGTGGCAAACTATTGGTAAAACTGTGGTATTACTACTTATCTCAAGCATATGAAGGGACTTTTGTAGACTTTTTGTGTCAAATCCTTTAATTTTATTGAGTCCTTACAATAGTATTAATAGCTCTGCTTTATGTTGAGGACCCCTAAGGCCCAGAAAAGTGAAATGACTTGACCAGTGAAGGGGCTTAGATTTTCTATGTGTTTCCTTCCAAGGAAGGATGGAAGTTAGGCACTATGTTGGTACTTGAGAGCAGGTTCCTGATTGTGAAGCAGAGGGGATTTCCAGGGTGTGTAAACATGGATGAACTCCTTGAAAGAAAGCAAAATTTTGGTTAATAGCACTTTAGGGTTTGCAGCATGCAGGACATGTTATTGCCTTTTCCCCTGATTTGTTCTGTTCTAATTTGGGAGCCAGATTCTGCAAATAAAAATATCCTGCCTTTTTGCTGTTCTTTTATCTGTTCTCTATAAATCTGTCGAGATATGATACGAAAGGGAAGGAAAGTGAGATTAAAAAGAATTTAGCTTACTGTTCTACCTAGAAATTTAATTTCTAAACTCTCTTTACCTGTGTTAGATTTCCCCAAAACTCAAGCAAGATTTAAGGAATAACTTGATACTCATGAATAATTCCATTCTGTCTGGGGATTGAAGAAATAACTTTATACTTGTGAGTAAATTCCATTCTGTCTGGAATTTACAGAATTATCCACTTGGAAATAATACCTAACTACTAGAGAATATGTGTCTTTAACTCATGATTCTAGATGGTTGAGAAATCTTTGGTGAAACCTTTCATGCCTTCATTTTGGTGAAAATAATAGTATGCTATCATTTTGTATTTTAAGAAAAAAAATAGATCATCTTCTTCCACCCTTCCCCCCTTCCTCTTCCTTTCTTTTTTCTCCTTTTAGCTGTATAGTTTTCCATCATGTGGAGTGACCATAATTTAATTATTCAGTCTTCTATTAATGGATAGTTAGGTTGTTTCAAGTCTTTTACTATTGCAAAAATGCCACAGTGAATCGCCTTACATATTTGTACTTTCTCACATATTCTAATACAGCTGTAAGATAGATTCCTGCAAATTGAATTGCTAGGGCAACAGAGATGTATCAGTTTTAATTGACCTTCACAGAAATTTTCTCAGTATACACTCTGATCAGCAAAGTATGAGAATCCTTTCTCCCACTTTTGAGATTCAGTATGTCATCAAACATTTTGACTTTTGCCTATATGAAATAAAAAATGGAATCTTAGTATGGAATTAATTTACATTTTTTAGAGTGAAATGGAGCATCTTTTCATAGTTTTGAGAGCTACTTGTATTTCTTTTTTAGTTTTTAATTTTTTTGCAACTCTCATACAAGGAGAATTTTTAAATTTTTATTTCTATTATTTATACTTCTTTCCTGCAAATTGGTTGCTTCTGTCTTGCCTGTTTTTATTTGAGTTGTTGACTTTTTTCTTATTGATTTTAGGAGCCCTTTATTTTAAAAATTGTCTATGATTTGAATTACAATTGGAGACTTTCATTTTTCTTTTTTCTTTCTTTTTTTTTTTTTTTTTTTGAGACAGAATCTCGCTTTGTTGCCCAGGCTAGAGTGAGTGCCATGGCGTCAGCCTAGCTCACAGCAACCTCAAACTCCAGGGCTCAGGCAATCCTGCTGCCTGAGCCTCCTGAGTAGCTGGGACTACAGGCATGCACCACTATGCCCGGCTAATTTTTTCTATATATATTAGTTGGCCAATTAATTTCTTTCTATTTATAGTAGAGACGTGGTCTCGCTCTTGCTCAGGCTGGTTTTGAACTCCTAACCTCGAGCAATCCACCCTCCTTGGCCTCCCAGAGTGCTAGGATTACAGGCATGAGCCACGGCGCCCGGCCTTCATTTTTCTTTTGACTTATGATTTTTTTCTATATACATTTTAAAATATTTAAATTTATCAGATTTTACTTTTATGGCTCCAAGGTTTCATATTTAGAATGGCCTTTTCCATTGCAAGATTATTTAAAAACCAATAAACCAGAAATACAAACAAAAAAACCCTCCTTTTGTTCCTTATACTTTTTTTTTTTTTCCCCTTAGATTTTTGGTCCATTTGGAATTTTTTCTGGTGTAGGTGAGGTTAGTTCCAACTTGATTTTTCTCCCTAGCTAATTAGCCAATTTTGTCAACACTGTTTGTTTAACAGCCTATCTTTTACTCTACCAGGGATAAAGTAGAATGCTACTTCTAGCCTATATCCAATTCCTGTAAATTTTGGGGTATTTTTATAGACTTTCTAGTCTGATTTGTTAATCTGTGTACATAATATTACCACACTATTTTGATTATTGTAGTTTTATGATATGTCTTAATATCTATTAGAGTTAATCCTTATAGCTAAGGTTCTGGCCCTTTAATAAATTTCCCAGATACCAATATTATAGGCCTATGATAAAATGTAATAATAATGATCCCTGGGGGCAAAATCATGTTTTGTGTATATGACAGAGTCCCATTACCACTGACTTTTAAACATTTTTGAATACAACTCAAGTATAATGTACATCTTATGTAACAACAAATTTTATAACTAGAAAATTTTTTCACACAAAAAATTATGTAATCTTGCTACATGTGTTACACACTTTTTTATTGTGTTTACTTCCTCCCAAAATACTGGTTGCAACCTATTAAATTGATTTCATGACCTAGGAAGGGGTTGTGACCTGTAGTTGAAAAACACCTTCTATTCAGGTGAAATCCCATTAGTTCCCTATTACTCTTTTTTAGGGGGTGTGGGTAAGGGTAGGAGTGATGTGTATCCCTAAATAAATGAGAGAGACCACATCAAAGAAAGTAGGATTTCTCATTCAAAGAACTTATGAAGGACATTTGCAAAGTTTCACTCCCATTGTTTGCAGGTACCTGCAGAGAAGGGCAGTAGTCTTGATTGGCATGCCTTGCTTAAGAACACAGGCCATACTATTAATACCATGTTTCCCCAAAAATAAGACAGGGTCTTACGTTTATTTTTCCTCAAGACACCCTAGGGCTTATTTTCAGGGGATGTGTTATTTTCCCTTCAAAGCCTCAGCTTGCAGCACGCGCAGGATGGCCAGGACCTGACAAGGGGAGCAGACCTTGTTGGTGGGGCTGCCGGCACCTTTCCGGTCACCTCAAGATAGTAGCTGTCAGATGGGGCAGATGAGAAAGGCTGCTCCTCTTCTTTACCACTCTGCGATGAAATGCATGGGTTGTGCAGATAGGCTGTGTAGCCATGCCCATGACTAGGTCTTATTTTTGGGGTAGGGCTTATATTGTGCAAATGCTTAGAAATGCTGCTAGGGCTTATTTTATGGGTAGGTGTTATTTTCAGGGAAACACAGTATATACTGTCCTGGAAGAAGGAAAAACTCAAGGCAGGTGCCAAGAGGTTTAGTCTCCATGTATAAGCTACTCCACAGATCTTCAAACATGGTTGTTTTGTTATCTTGTGGCTTTGGGGATTACCAGCTTGATTTTTTTTTTTAAATGGTGTCTCGCTATATTGCCCAGGCTGGCCTCGAACTCTTGGGCTCCATTGATTTTCCCACCTCAGCCTCCTGAGTAGCTGGGATCCAGCTTGATTTTTGTTGCTCTGAGGTACAGTAGAACAAATAAGAGGATGGACTTCTAGGTTTTGAACAACAAGTCCACCACTTACCAGTTAAGTGATCTACTTCTCTGTGCTTTACTCTCCTCATCTGTTAAGTGGGGAAAATGATAATATAATACTTACCTCATACCATTGTTAGAGAAATAAGGGAGTTAATATGTATAAAGCATTTGAAATTTTTGTTCAAAGTTTTGTGATCTACATGGCACATGGAAAGCACTATATAAATGTTTGTGTTATTACTATTCAACCTGGATATATATATAGGATTTTTTTTCTTTAACCTCACAGTTAAAAATTTTGTGGGGAGATGACAGTATGTTTTTTATTACTTCCCTTAATCTCATGTATCCTTAAAGACTTGGGTACTTTTTTTTTTTTTTTTTTGAGACAGAGTCTCACTTTATTGCCCAGGCTAGAGTGAGTGCCGTGGCGTCAGCCTAGCTCACAGCAACCTCAAACTCCTGGGCTCAAGCAATCCTGCTGCCTCAGCCTCCCAAGCAACTGGGACTACAGGCATGCGCCACCATGCCCGGCTAATTTTTTTTTCTATATATATTAGTTGGCCAATTAATTTCTTTCCGTTTATAGTAGAGATGGGGTCTCGCTCTTGGCTCTTGCTCAGGCTGGTCTCGAACTCCTGAGCTCAAATGATCTGCCCACCTCAGCCTCCCGGAGAGCTAGAATTACAGGCGTGAGCCACCGCGCCCGGCCTGACTTGGGTACTTTTTAATCCTAGAGAAGTTGAAAAAAAAGATTAGTCCTTTTTGTTCTGATTTATTCCTTAGGAATACCCTTGTGAGGCTTACATTGGATCTCTATTCTCTTTCCCTCATATCTATAATGTTCTTTCTCTTAACATTCTCTTCTCTTAACATTCTCTTCTCTTCTCTTCTCTTCTCTTCTCTTCTCTTCTCTTCTCTTCTCTTCTCTCCTCTCCTCTCCTCTCCTCTCCTCTCCTCTCCTCCCC
>VSMD01059600.1:0-88021 GCA_008750895.1 Mirza zaza
GGGACTACAGGCATGCGCCACCATGCCCGGCTAATTTTTTTTTTCTATATATATTAGTTGGCCAATTAATTTCTTTCTATTTATAGTAGAGATGGGGTCTTGCTGTTGCTCAGGCTGGTCTCGAACTCCTGAGCTCAAACGATCCGCCCACCTCGGCCTCCCAGAGAGCTAGGATTACAGGCGTGAGCCACCGCGCCTGGCCCTCCCAGGGGCTTTTAAAGGGAAGAAATCAATGTAATCTGATGGCTGACCAGGATTTAAAGAAGAAAGATGAGGAACACATTTTTTTTTCCCAGGGTTTTGGGCTAAGTACCTGGAGGAATGATGGTGCTGGGAAGTTAGGGAAGGTGGCTGAACAGGATGGTCTGGAAGACTTGGAGGTTGGGCTGGAGTTTGGAGGAGAGAGCAGGGTGGAGTCACAGAAGGGGACACCATTATACAGAGGCCCTGAGGCAGTGAAGACAGGCACCCCTCCAAGGTGGGGAACATAGAAAACAGGGTGGAGGCCTAAGGAGCATCCAGAACAGGAACCAGCTATTTTCTCTTTCTTTTTTTTTTTTTTTTTTGAGACAGAGTCTCGCTTTGTTGCCCAGGCTAGAGTGAGTGCCATGGCGTCAGCCTAGCTCACAGCAACCTCAGACTCCTGGGCTCAAGCAATCCTGCTGCCTCAGCCTCCCAAGTAGCTGGGACTACAGGCATGCGCCACCATGCCCGACTAATTTTTTTCTCTATATATTAGTTGGCCAATTAGTTTCTTTCTATTTATAGTAGAGATGGATGCTTGCTCTTGCTCAGACTGGTTTCGGACTGCTGACCTCAAGCGATCCTCCCGCTTCGGCCTCCCAGAGTGCTAGGATTACAGGCATCAGCCACCGTGCCCAGCCTCTGTTTCCTCTTTCAACAGCTATTTAGCGAGTGCCGTTGTGTGTAGCCACTATTCTAGGTGGTGGGCATAGGGCACTGGTCAAAAGGCACAAAGTGCTTGCCTTCACAGAGGGCTCTGGTGCTGACAGAGCAGAGAACCAAGAGGCTCTGTATCATGGAAACCAAGGGGAGAAGTATTTGTTTTTTGTTTTAGTGTTTTCAAGTGTTTACATGCACATGGGTATGAGGTCTCTCTGTATCCAGTCACAGCATGGGCTTAGTAAATAGTTGACAGCCCAGACATAGGCCCTGGAAGCAGAGCTTGGCGGGAGGCAGGACTGCCTAGTTGGTGGCATCCCCAAATGTGGCTTTGATGACAAGAACCTGGCCTTCCAGGCCTCCAGCCTGAAGACACTGCATCCTTCCTCCTGAGCAAAGCTGAATAGGTCTTCCTCTCCCATGCTAAGGGTTTTCTGGAGAAAGACTCTTCCTTCCTTTTGGGAGAAGTATCATAAAGAGAGGGGCGTGATAAATGGTGACAGATGAACAGAGCAGAGGATAGAGGGGGAAACACTGGCTTTGGCGCTCAGAAAATCGTCGAGCAAGGCATTTGTAATTGTGTTAAGGATGCGAGCGAGCTAGCAGAAGGTGGAGGAGGGTGTGTAGTAAGGAGACAGACGCACATTACTTGTTCTGGAAGGTTGACAGTCGAAGGAAGGTGATAATCAGGGAGGTAGCTGAGGAGGTCATGAGAAAGCATGCCTAAAATCAGGGGAATCTGTGTGCTAGGAAAAGCACGCAGCGATGGGGGGGTTGAAAATGGTTGGGGATGCAACATCTTGGGCAGCTGCGTGCCTTCCAGGGGAATACTGTTCATTCATTCGCCCTCCTTTGGTGTCAGGGTCCTCTGCTTGGACTGTGGCGAGCAGACTCCCCGGGGGGCGCTGCAGGAACGCCTCCAAGTCCTGAACCCCGCCTGGAGTGCTGAGGCCCATGGTGTGGCTCCTGATGGCGACGTCTTTCTCTCGGAGGAGGAGGTCCAGAGCTTTCAGGTACCAACCTGTGTGCGATGTGGAGGCCCTCTGAAGCCGGATGTCGTCTTCTTCGGGGATACAGTGAACCCTGACAAGGTTGATTTTGTGCACAAGCGTGTCAAAGAAGCTGACTCCCTCTTGGTTGTGGGATCGTCCTTGCAGGTATCTGACTTGGTCCCAGTGGTAGCTGCCCCTTTTGTGGGACAGGGAGTCCTGAGAGGGTCCCTCTTTGGTTTAACTTTGCCTGGATCTAGAGAGCTCTTCCTTGTGTCGTCTCCCCGTGCAGGTGTACTCTGGCTACAGGTTTATCCTCACTGCCAGGGAAAAGAAGCTGCCGATTGCAATACTGAATATTGGGCCCACGCGGTCGGATGACCTGGCGTGTCTGAAACTGAATTCTCGTTGTGGAGAGTTGCTGCCTTTAATAGATCCACACTGACCACAGCCTGGTGTTCCTGGGCCAGTAACAGGGACTTCCACTGGAGTCCTGCTGCTAAAGGTAAATGCCTTCTCAGGTGACAGATTCCAGTTCCCATTCGACTGAGAGTCGTGGGGTGCACTGACAAGCTATAAAAGGTTCTAAGTTTCTTAATGCATGTCCATTCTTAATTACAAATGATTTTTTTTTTTTTTTTTTTTTTTGAGACAGAGTCTTGCTCTCTCGCCCAGGGGTAGAGTGCAGTGGCTAACAGCAACCTCAAACTCCTGGGCTTAAGCAATCCTCCTGCCTCTGCCTCCCGAGTAGCTGGGACTACAGGCATGCACCACCATGCCCGGCTAATTTTTTCTCTATATATTTTTAGTTGTCTGGCTAATTTCTTTCTATTTTTAGTAGAGACAGTGTCACTCTTGCTCAGGCTGGTCTTGAACTCCTGACCTTGAGTGATCTTCCCACTTGGCCTCCCAGAGTGCTAGGATTACAGGCATGAGCCACCAGGCCTGGCCTAAATATACTTTTAAACTAGTTTTCACATTATTAGAATAATACATATTTATTATAGAAAGTTTGGACAATACGGATAAGTAAAAAGAAAATAATACAAATTACCCATAATCTCACCACCAAGATAGCCAAAGTTTAACATTCTGATATAACTAAATCAGTTTTTACAAAAATTGAATCAAACTGTGCTGAAAATTTTATTAGGAAACACACCCTGTTTTCACTGAACAATATATAGTGGTCATCTTGCACTAGTGGCCATGTCAGAAGCATTCCCTCTGCTCTACTCCCAGCTTATCTGGCCATTAACTTGTTTCATTTCTTTACAGATCCCTAAGGATTCATCCCTTTTTCCTCAAACTAATTGAAGCTCACTGAGTGCAGCCCAGAGAGGGCAGCAAACCAACATCTCTCTGCCAGCCCATCTCTGACCTGGGCAGGTTCCAGAACCCAGCTGAGGTCATTAGGCTGATGAGATTTGCCCTTGAAGAAAGATCTTTTCAAAGAAGCAGCTGCTCTTGATAACAAAACTGTATTCACATCCTTTTTTATCTCACCTGGCAGAAGAAATGGCTTGGGAAACATGTAAGCCAGATGATCTCTGGAGTGCTAAGCCAAGGATCTCACTAATTTCGGGCTGGTGAAGGTAGAAGGAAATGAAATAATTTATAATCCAAATGGTTGTGTCTTTAACTGAACCATTTTGATATATTTTTTGAATATGTGACAAAATGAATGAATTTTTTATTAACTAAGAACTAAAGGAATCTTTTTAAATAGCATACCAAATCAGTAGGCTGTACGTTTATATATATATATATATATATATATATATTTTTTTTTTTTTTTTTTTCTGAGAGAGAGTCTCACTCTGTTGCCTGGGCTAGAGTGCCGTGGCATCAGCCTAGCTCACAGCAACCTCAATCTCCTGGGCTCAGGCGATCCTACTGCCTCAGCTTCCCGAGTAGCTGGGACTACAGGCATGCTCCACCATGCCCGGCTAATTTTTTGTCTATATATTTTTAGTTGGTCAATTCATTTCTTTCTATTTTTAGTAGAGACGGGGTCTCGCTCAGGCTGGTTTCGAACTCCTTACCTTGAGCAATCTGCCTGCCTTGGACTCCCAGAGTGCTAGGATTACAGGCATGAGCCACTACGCCCGGCCTTATATATATATATTTTTTTAATCAGCTAAAAAGAGAATGAGGGTTTATGACGGTTCTCTAAAGATTGATTTCAACTTGATTTCAGCTGTCAAAATGAGACACCTGCTCGAACCTGGTTTGTAGAGAGAAAACAGTTAATTCCCAATTGGGCTCTTGAGTTGGAGGAAAGACTTGTTTGATGATTCAGTTCGCCGTAAAGAATCAGTGTACCAGGCTAAAACTTTCTGCACAATCTCATCACAAAGTGAGGTGGATGAAAGAATCAGTCTCTTCTGGATAGCTTTTTGTCTAAAATCAGGGCAGGCCATACCTGCTTGTCCTGCACCTGCCTAGGAGGCAAATTTCAGTTAACTGGGATAATTCAAGATCTTGAAAACAGAGTTCTTTTCACCTGAACAAATGTAGGTTTACTCATAGTCATTAATTCTGAAGAGGTATAAGGCTGTTGTGAATCTCATTGCAGCTTTTTTGCAGACGGGGACCCTAAGGGGGTTTGAACCAGATTTCCTCAGTTACCCAAAGTCAGTATCGACAAATGTATTAAAAATCTGGGTCTTCTGACTCTCAAGCCATTCTCATCCCACAAATCTCATCGACAGTTATTGACAGACACTGCATTAAGGTACTAAGGATACAAAGATACAACTTCTTGTCCTCAGGTGGCTCACAAAGAAAAGACTGTTCCCACCACCACCACCACCAAATGAGAGATTTAGAGAAAATTTAGTCCATCCCCCTAATTTTATTTTTGAAGAAATTAGATCCAGACTTACCTGAGGCTATGCTACATAGTTTCAGAGCCAGGACTAGAATCCAAGTCGACTTTCCTTCCAGTTCTTTTCTTTTTAAACAAAATGCCTCTCATCTGTCTGCAGACTATGATTAGGCTATGGCAAATTATGGTCAATTCTAAAGTTGAATTGAAAGCCAGAGGTACACCTGGCCGAGGAGACCAGAAATGGTTAAAATACAGTGGGTAGTGGAGAGCAGGTTAGAGTGCCAGGAAGGGAAGGCAGGCTCTTTTAGCACCTCAGTGCTGGCATAAATCATGAAATCAAGTCTTGAGGGCCTTAGGAATGTTTGCTTTGTTCATATTTCCTCCTGAGACAGCACTTTTTTTTTTTTTTTTTTTCCTTGTTTGAGACAGAGTCTCACTCTGTTGCCTGGGTTAGAGCGCCATGGCATCAGCCTAGCTCACAGCAACCTCAAACTCCTGGGCTCAAGCGATCCTCCTGCCTCAGCCTCCCAAGTAGCTGGGACTACAGGCATGTGCCACCATGCCCAGCTAATTTTTTTTCTATATATTTTTAGTTGTCCAGCTAATTTTTTTTTTATTATTTTTTAATTTTTTCATCGTATTATGGGGGTACAAATGTTAAGGTTATGTATATTGCCCTTGCCCCCCCCACCCCCATCCAGCTAATTTCCTTCCTCCCTTTCTCTCTCTCTCTCTCCTTCTCTCTCTCTTTCTTGACAGAGTCTCACTCTATTGCCCAGGCTAGAGTGCCATGGCATCAGCCTAGCTCACAGCAACCTCAAACTCCTGGGCTCAACCAGTCCTCCTGCCTCAGCCTCCTGAGTAGCTGGGACTACAGGCGTGCGCCACCATGCCCGGCTAATGTTTTCTATACATATTTTTAGTTGTCCAGGTAATTTCTTTCTATTTTTAGTAGAGACGGGGGTCTCACTCTTGCTCAGGCTGGTTTCGAACTCCTGACCTCAAGCGATCCTCCCACCTCACCTCCCAGAGTGCTAGGATTACAGACATGAGCCATCATGCCGGGCCTGAGACGGAATTCTTTAAAAAAAAAAAAAAATGTGTCCCAAGAGGAATCTGGCATCTCCTGAGACTGACGTTTTACATGTCTGCCTCCTTACTTTATGTCTTTTGCTTTCTACCATCACGGCAGTTCGTAACCCACTGTACGTGCCCCCAGTTAGAGTAACAAAGTAGCTAGTGCTGTCAGTTTGCCACTTCCCTGGTTATATGGTTCTAACTACACAAGCCCAGCCTTGGGCATGATTCTTGGTTGTATCCCCCCTCAGTTGTTTTGGCAGTTCTGCTCTGCCGCAAGTTTTCATAAGTCAAAAAGGCAAACAGGTACATAAGACTGGAAACTTCATACCAACTCATATTTCTCCTTTTTGTGCTCTCCTTAATTGAATATCCTTCTTTCATTTCTCCCCTAAATAAAAGCATTTATTGAGCACATATTATATCCCAAGCACTGTGCAAAGCATTTTATAACACATCAGGGCTGGGGGTGGTGGCTCATCCCTGTAATCCTAGCACTCTGAGAGGCAGAAGCAGGAAGATTGCTTGAGGTCAGGAGTTCTAGACCAGCCTGAGCAAGAGCTAGACCCTGTCTATACTAAAAATAGAAAGAAATTAACTGGACAACTAAAAACAGAAAAAATTAGCCAGGCATGCTGGTGCAGGCCTGTAGTCCCAGCTTGAGCACAGGAGTTTGAGGCTGCTGTGAGTTAGGTTGACCCTGGCACATAATAAATAAATGCCAGCCACTATCATTAGGAGATGGCAGGAGGACAGGATGGAGGAAAAGAAATCATCCTATCTACCTAACCTCTGGTCCCCTATTGAGTACTCCTTTAACTAGACTTTCCAGTAATCTTCCCCAGAGCCTCACTTCCTTTTGTGTACCTGTTTGTTTTTTTAAAAAGATTACAAAAGCAAGTCTTGCTTGATGTAATAAAACCTTTCTAAAGAAAATAAAAAGTATCTTTCCCTCTCCTAACCCTTAGGAAAATTAACAATATTTATTGAACATCTATACAACAAGCATTGTAGAAAATGGTTTACACGACGTACTCGTAGGCTTCCTTCCCACAACCCCATGGTATATGATAGGGGCACTATTATTCCTTTTGAAAGATGAGGCTCCTGAAGCTCAAAGACCTCGGGTAAACTGCCCAAGGTCACCTACGGTGACTGGCCAGTAATCAAAGCCAGTCTGTCCAGTTCTGGCCTTTTCATGCTGTAGAAACCAGTGGGGCAACTGAGCAACTGATGGAAGAAAGGCAAAACTCAAGGAACTTCCCAGAAGTGACCCAGACTGGGTGCTGAAAGATGAACACGAGTTCACCAGGCAGAAAAAGGTAAGGCATGCAGGCGGAGCCAACCACCAATCCAAAACCATAGAGGTTACATCAGTAAATCGCTTTACTTTTTCTCCTTCCTACTCTTCAAGGTGGGGGTGGGAATTTTAAGTGTGGATTTGGGGGTCCTCAGAGGCCTTTGGCTCACCCAACATCCACTTGCCTCTTTGCTTTGCCAACCCTCCTCTCGGCCCCCGCTTTGCTTCCCTGCACCCCACTTTCCCGGCTCCTTCGTCCCTCCCCGGGATAAAAGCAACTGAGGGGTTGCCAACCTTTAGAAACAGGCAGGTGAGGGGATGAGAGTCCCAGAGAGGGACAAGCACAGCGGGAGCTGGCCTCACTGTCATGCCCACGTGAGTGTGCCTGTGCCCTCTTTCCACACTCGAATGCCCACTCTGTCCATCTTGCCGGAGTCTGGCTCAGGAAAAGTGCGCTGCCAGGGCCCCAGGAAGAGCACCCGCCACCGCCAAACCACGCGGACACCACCTGCAGCTAGTGCTGCCAGCCACTGCGCCTGCGCACGCTCGGCCCGGTGCGTGCTGGGAAGGGCGGAGCCTGAGGGGGTGTGGAGGTAGTCGCGGGCTAGGCCGCTATTCGCCAATAGAAAACAGAGACAGAGAACCACGTGCCCACAAGTTATCCAATCACACATCTTCTGATCTTGCAGAGGGACGCCAGGTTGACTGGGTGGGTCGCACATGGTCACGTGAAGTGAAAAGGTAAATACGGCCACGTGGCTTTTTTTCCCTGGGCTTGGGGGAACCATTAGGTTACAGCGTACTGTTGTCATTGAAACAGTTATTTAATCAGCTGTGTGATGTGCTGGATATTGTGAAGATACTGTGGCTGCCATTGCTTTTTCCCCAAGTGTATTGGAGAGGAGCACAAATTTTGACATAATCTGAAATCTCTCAGTCCCCTTTGATTATTTATTTATTCAACTCATCCTAGCCACTGTGCTTGTGTTTCCTGAATCCCACTTCTCATAATGGGCACCCAGCAAATGCTCATTTGAAGATTGTTAAAGAAGTTTATTCTCTCTCTCCAAAGCCTTGGGATGGAGAAAAAGAGAATTTTACATAAGAGGGTATATTTTTTGTTTCTATTTTTGTTTTGAGACAGGGTCTTGCTCTGTCACCCTGGCTGGAGTACAGTGGCCTCATCATAACTCACTGTAACCTTCAACTTCTGGGCTCAAGCGATCCTCCTGCCTCAGCCTCCTAAGTAGCTGGGACTACAGGCATGGTACCGTGCCTGGCTGATTTTCCTATTTTTTGTGGAGATGGGGTTGGGGTCTTGCTCTTGCTCAGGCTAGCCTCAAACTCCTGGCCTCAAGCAGTCCTCCCACGTGGGCCTCCCGGAGTGCTAGGATTACAGGTGTGAGTCACCAGGCACCTGGCCAGAGGATGTTTTTTAAGCCCACCTATAACCTTTAGTATCCCTGTGAGTCTGTTCTCGCTCTTGTTTGTTTTGTCATCTGAAAAAAAAAGGGAGGGAGTAAGCACCAATCTCCTAGAAGTTCACCTTTCTTCCATCCATACAGGGATTTGCAGTTTCTTTCCATTGAAGAAAGATGGTATTATGGCCTTTCCAGTTTGTTGAAGGCTGAAGCCAGGTCTATCTTAATTTTACATCTCTTGGCTGTCTTACGTAGCATAGTCTGCAAAGAATGCAATCTATACTTGTTGAATTTGAGAAGAGTTCCTATGTTGCCTGCCAAAGAATCAAAAAGACCCCGAGCACTGATGACCAGTACTTCATTTAGCATTCTGCCATCAGTTCAGTGTCTTCTCTGTGCCAAGTACAGTACCAGGCAGTTGAAGATACAAAAGTGACTAAGACACCTCAGTCTGCCTTCGTCAAGTTTCACAGTGTGATAGCACTTCTCTGAATTATCCAGATTTGGACTCCAAGCTCATCTGTGCCACTCAGGAAGTGAGCAACCTTAGGCAAATCACTTGCCTCTTTATTTTTTTTTTTTATTTATTTATTTTGAGACAGAGTCTCACTTTGTTGCCCAGGCTAGAGTGAGTACCGTGGCATCAGCCTAGCTCACAGCAACCTCAATCTCCTGAGCTCAAGCAATCCTACTGCCTCAGCCTCCTGAGTAGCTGGGACTACAGGCATGTGCCACCATGCCCAGCTAATTTTTCGTATATATATTTTTAGTTGGTCAATTAATTTCTTTCTATTTTTGGTAGAGACGGGGTCTCGCTCAGGTTGGTTTCGAACTCCTGACCTTGAGCAATCCGCCCACCTTGGCCTCCCAGAGTGCTAGGATTACAGGCGTGAGCCACCGCGCCCAGCCCACTTGCCTCTTTAAGCTAGTTTTCTCACCTGTAAAATGTGGACATAATAGTACCTACAGCTACAGACTTTGAGGAAGACGATTGTGCAAAATGCATGGCATCGTTGGGAGTACAGAGCATAGAATATATAAGGATGCCAGTTTAAAAAGAGAAAGAAAAGTCTCAGAGCAGACTGAATTGCAGACAGCTAATAACACTAAGTCATTGTCTTGAGGCCAGTCCCAAATACAGTATCCTCAGCACTTTGTACAGTGCCTGGCCCCCAGAGTAAGTGTTCAATAAATAATCATTGACAATATCTGGGTGATGGCCACACTTATAACTTTGACTCATGCATTACAGAAGCAATCCATGTAACCAAAACATTTGTATCCTTATAATATTCTTTTTGTTTTTTTTGAGACAGAGTCTCACTCTGTTGCCTGGGCTATAGTTCCGTGGTGTCAGCCTGGCTCACAACAACCTCAAACTCCTGGGCTCAAGCAATCCTCCTTCCTCAGCCTCCCAAGTAGCTGGGACCACAGGCACGTGGCACCATGCCCAGCTAATTTTTTCTATATATTTTTAGTTGGCCAATTAATTTCTTTCTATTTTTAGTAGAGATGGGGTCTCACTCTTGCTCAGGCTGATCTCGAACTCCTGACTTCAAGCGATCCGTCTGCCTCAGCCTCCCAGAGTACTAGGATTATAGGCGTGAGCCCCGTGCCCAGCCCCTTGTAATATTCTGAAATAAAAAAATTTTTTTTAAATCATTGAATGGATGAATAAAATGAAGGAAAAATTAGGCCAAAAGATAAGTTCACATACACTGTTTTCTTCAAAGGAAGTTCCTTTGCTGCCCACCACACACCCAGAAGTAGCAGCTGTTCTATCAGCCTCCAGTGGTTTGACACTGCTCAGCGGTGGCTTCTCATAGTCTTGATGATATTTTCTTTTCTAATTCAGTTTCTTTCTCTGCTGCTTCCCACTTGCTCTGGTGAATTTCAATGCCAATGCACTCATAGAGAAATTTGGCTGGATGACTCAGTGGTTAAGGGCTCAGGCATTGCCATCAGACAGACCTGGCCAAATCACCACTGTCATTTGTGTGATCTCAGGCAAATGACTCAACTTCTCTGAGGTTTTATGTTTATTTTTTTTAACTGTACACAGAGGGATTCTCTGAGGTTTTAGTTTCTCATCTGTAAATGGGGGGCAATAATACCAATCTCAAAGAGCTGCTTTGAACATTTATTTTTATCTTTTTTTTCTTTTGAGACAGAGTCTCGCTGTGTCCTTCAGGATGGAGTGCAGTGGCATAATCATAACTCACTGCAGCCTTGAACTCCTGGGCTCCAGCGATCCTCCTACTTCAGTCTCCCAAGCAGCTGGGACTACTGGTCATGCCACCACACCCAGCTAATTGGTTTGAACATTTAATGAGATGAGATTCAGAGAGCTTTGCACATGGGGTAGCACACAGTAAATGCTCAGGGAGTGGAAGCACTTAATTATTATTATATTTGATGACTACAATGTAAAAGTCAGCTGATAGAGTGTGATAAAGACTATGAAGGGTTTAGAAAAGGAAATAGTTGTAGAAAAAATGGTTTAACATAATTGGAAATGGAGGCAGAGGCATTGGAGGAGGCAAAGATCTGGCTCAAACTAAACAAGAGTGCCCACTTCAGGAAGAGCAGGTTGTGGTTCAGCATATGTGTTCTGTTCTCAGATTCCCTGAGTTCAGATACCTTCTGTGCTGCTTACTAGATGATAGCATCAGGCAGGTGACCTCTCTTGTTGAGCCTCATCTTAGAAAACTAAGATTTGCTAATAGTGCTAATACCTCATAGGGTGGTACAGAGGATTTAGGGACATTCAGTCCTGGTACAGAGTAAATAATCAGTAGATGGTGGACGTTAATCATTGTTTGGGTTTCAAAGTGCTTGATTCCTGGAAATATTCTTCTAATTCAGCTTCTACTTCCAAGGCTGGAAGGAATGATGTTCACAAAGGACTAGGCAGGTACTTAGTTATGTACAGCAGAGAATAAAACAGTCTCCAAACGTTCAGTCTTTCAACAAGGTGCTTTATTGGAGGGCAGCGTGTAAGGCAAAGGCAAGGAGGCGGGTAAGGGGTGATGCTTTTAAAGGGTGAGTCTCAGTCCTAACAATACTTCTTGGTGTCCAGGTTCTTGTGCTCCTTGTTGTAGGGAGCCTTTGAAAAGCAGATGGCGGCATTACGGTCACAGTTGCAGATGAAGGCCTGGCAGTCTTTGTTTTTGCCTGGAGTGGGATAAAAGAAGAGGACTGAGCCAAAGCGGACCCTGCTTTGTATAATCCAGGGGCAGGAATAATTAATCGGAATAAACTGGTGGCTATTTCATTGGTGCACATTTAGGGTTGACAGATTAAGTGAATACAAACACATCAGGATGTCTAATTAAATGCGGCTTTCAGATAAACAATGGATGCAATATTTGAGACATATACCAAAAAATGATTTGTTGTTTAGCTGAAGGTCAGATGTATTTATTTATTTACTTAGAAATAGTCTCACTCTGTCGCCCGGGCTAGAGTGCCATGGTGTCAGCCTAGCTCACAGGAGCTTCAAACTCCTGGGCTCAAGCAATCCTCCTGCCTCAGCCTCCTGAGTAGCTGGGACTACAGGCATGCGCCACCATGCCCGGCTAATTTTTTCTATTTTTAGTAAAGACAGGGTTGGGGAGGGGCGTCCCTCTTGCTCAGGCTGGTCTCAAACTCCTGACCTCAAGTGATCCTCCTGCCTTGGCCTTCTAGAGTGCTAGGATTACAGGCGTGAGCCACTGTGCCTCGCCTGAAGGTCAAATTTAACTGTACGTTTATATTTTATATGGCGCTCCTACGTGTGATTTTGCTGCCTTTTGGAAAGTCTTGTCTATTTCACAGCACCAAGGTCACTGATGTTAAAACCCGTATAACTACAGATCTCGATAACATAGGCAAGCAACTATAAACCCCATGGAAAACGTTAAAACATACACTTAAGGCAGCAAAGTAGTGTACATTTCAATTTAGTGAAGTTTAGTAAGCCAATTTCTCTACTTTATTTATGTATGTATTTATTAATTAATTTATTTATTGAGACAGAGTCTCGCTTTGTTGCCCGGGCTAGAGTGAGTGCCGCGGCGCCAGCCTAGCTCACAGCAACCTCAAACTCCTGGGCTCAAGCGATCCTCCTGCCTCAGCCTCCCGAGTAGCTGGGACTACAGGCATGTGCCACCATGCCCGGCTAATTTTTTCTGTATATTTTTAGCTCTCCAATTAACTTCTTTCTATTTTTTGTAGAGCCGATGTCTCACTCTTGCTCAGGTTGGTCTCGAACTCCTGAGCTCAAACGATCTACCTGCCTCAGCCTCCCAGAATGCTAGGGTTACAGGCGTGAGCCACCATGCCCAGCCCCAATTTCTCTACTTTTAAGCACATATTTTAAAACTTACAACAAGTCCTTAAATGGAGTATTACACAAAACTTTAGAAGAATTAGGTATATCTGTACATATGTGGAAATTTTCCCAAATATATTATTAAAAGGAAAAAAAACTAGTATTTGCCTAAAAAATCTGGAGGGATATGATACATAACTGGGTATCTTTGGGTAGTGGGATTATGACAGGTATCTTCAACTTCCCATGATAGATACTTCTGTAGAGTTTGAAATTGTATCACTTTTGGCTTGTTTACTTTGGTAATCAAAATAAATAATAAAGATAACATTTAAAATGCATTTGAACTTTCTTTTTTTACATTGCATTTGAACTTAATTATCTGTAATTTATATATCTCTGTTTACCTTCAGTAATCTTGAATTCAAGTTTTCTTTCTCATTGATCCTTTCTATTTTTTTTTTTTTTTTTTAAGACAGAGTCTCACTCTGTTGCCTGGGCTAGAGTCCCGTGGCGTCAGCCTAGCTCATAGCAACCTCCAACTCCAGTGCTCAAGCAATCCTCCTGCCTCAGCCTCCCAAGTAGCTGGGACTACAGGCATGCGAAACCATGCCCGGCTAAGTTTTTCTATTTTTGGTAGAGGCAGAGTCTCACTCTTGTTCAGGCTGGTCTTGAACTCCTGAGCTCAAACGATCCTCCTGCCTGGGCTCCCAGAGTGCTAGGATTACAGGTGTGAGCCACTGTGCCTGGCCTGATCCTTTCTTTTAAAAATCACAAATGTTTTCCTTTGTCAGTAAATTTCCAGTAAAGTACAAATTATAGAACAAACTAGGATGGATTTAAAATTAAAATCAGTATGAAGTACAATTGAACTGCCTTCATGGGGGGACATGTTTCACTATGTGCGTGGTTAAGAACAGAGCCTTTGAAATCAGATGAAATTGGATTCAAACATCAACTATCCATTTATAAACTATACTCTTTTGGGCAGATGATTGTCTCTGAGCCTCAGCTTCCTTACCTGTAAAATAGGAATAAAAAATCTGTCTTGTATATGTGCTTAGCCCAGTAGCTGGCATGCAATAAGAGCCTAATAAATGATCACTCTTGGCTCTTTTTATTCATTTATTTTATTTATTATTATTATTATTATTTGAGTCAGAGTCTCACTCTGTTGCCTGGGCTAGAGTGCCGTGGCATCAGCCTAGCTCACAGCAACCTCAAACTCCTGGGCTCAAGTGATCCTTCTGCCTTAGCCTCCCAAGTAGCTGGGACTACAGGCACGTGCCACCATGCCCGGCTAATTTTTTTCTATATATTTTTAGTTGGCCAATTAATTTCTTTCTATTTATAGTAGAGGCAGGGTCTCACTCTTGCTCAGGCTGGTCTCGAACTCTTGACCTTGACAGATCCTCCCGCCTCGGCCTCCCAGAGTGCTAGGATTACAGGCGTGAGCCACCGTGCCCGGCCTCGGCTCTTTTTATTAAATAAGGAAGGAGTATGGCATAGCAGTTAGAGAAGAGGCCTTATAGAAACTCCAAAGCCTTATAGAACTGTGTTCAAAAACCAAACACCACCTCTTATGACCTGTGTGACCTGAGGCAAATGGCTCAGCCTTTTGAACTTCAGTTTTCTCATCTGTAAAATAGGGATAATAATAGTACTGCTCCCATAGCTTTGTTGTGAGGATTAATGAAGACCCTGCCTAGCACCAATACAATTATCAATACGTGGTGGCTATCATTACTATTATTTCCTCACTGCCTACTGAGGGCCTCCTAGAATCCATAGATCAAGAAGGAGGTAAACCTACTGCTGCAGGTGATCTCAGAGCCGGAGCATGTGTATGTGTAGCTCTTGGTGTAGGGGTTATCCAGGAGGAATTTACAGCTATCCAGCTTCTTGGCCTGGTCGTAGCAGTTGTCGTGTGTCTGGCAGCACCTGGAAAGGGAAATGGAGCACTGAGGCGGGAGCAAGGGCGCAGCAACAGATCAGCTCTCACCTGCTGTCTCTTAGGAACAGGTGGGGATGACTTAGCCAAGATTTTCTGGGAGAAATGGTCGTTCAAGTATGGTTTAAAAAAATGTAAGTCCTTTTATCATATGTTGACTGAAAGCGATTATCACATGGGTGTGTGAATACAGGAAAATCCTATGTCCCGAAGATGCTGTGACACTTTTCACCACCTCTAGGTTACTCTGGGATTGTTCCTGTGATGTTGTGTGTTGCCACATTCCGCCACTAGAGGACAGCATCACCCACTGTTTTAAACATCTCAGACATTCTGCTTCCAGGGTCCTCTTAGGACATATTTCTTTATACAAGAGGTTGAAAATATGTTATCCTTAGCAGATATGCAAGTCCCCTTTCTGTGCCTCGAAGAGATCCTTGGCCTGTGCCCTGCCCCCACCCCAGCAGACACTCCAGTCTCCCTCCGGCTGGATCACTTACTTGTCCAATTCATCCACAGGAGTGCCCGAGCCGCCCAAGCCACAGTAGCAGCCGTAGTTGTTGTAATCCTTCAAGGGGTCACTGCCGGGGATCGCGCACTTGATCATGCTGCGGAACTGCCACACGGCTCGCGGGCTGATGCCGCTGTTGGCAGCTCCGGCTGCAAGAAGACACAGCCAGGGTTCAAATCTGCCCAGGTTGGCTCTGGGAACGCCCCACGGACCCCACTATGTGTCTGCTCCCCGACTCCGGACAGCTGCCTCCTTAGAGGAGCTTTGCACCCAGGAAACTGGTAAAGTCAGTAGGAATTTTTTTTTTTTGGTAATGAAAACTTTTCTGTTGTTGTTGGAGACAAGGTCTTGTTCTGTTGCCCACACTGGAGTGCAGTGGTGGGCGTGATCACAACTCACTGCAGCCTTGAACTCCTGGGCTCAAGTGATCCTCCCACCTCAGCCTCCCAAGTAGCTAGGACTACAGAGTGTGCCACCACACCTAATTGTTTTTACAGTTTTTGTAGAGATGGGCTCTTGGTATGTTGCCCAGGCTGGTCTTGGACTCCTGGCCTCAAGCGAGACCCCGATGTGTTGGGATTACAGTCATATGAGCCACCGGGCCAGCTAGGATTTGGGTTTTTACTCTTCAAGAAATGGGGAGCCACTGGGGGCATCTGGGCCAAGGAGGGGCATAATCTAGCTTAGCCTTTAAAAGGATCTCACTGGGTGCTGTGTGGAGAATAGACCGAAGGAAGTTGTGTCCATTGGGGTCCTCTGTGAAGGAGACTCCAAGATAGAATTAGAAGTGCAAGAAATTTCTGGTCTGACAGGTGGGAGGGAGGGAGGGGGGAGGACGGAGGATTGGGAAGCACGAGCCCCACACTGCGGCGTGGTTCTGGGAAAGCTCAGCCAGGCCGTGGGGAGCCCCAGAGAGAAGATGGGTGTTTGGGGGGGCCCTCCTGCCACGCTCCATCAGCGGCGGGAGCAGTCTGGGCAAGCGGGCCATGGTGCGGATGCTGCTGCGGGTCCCAGAGGGGCAGGAGCTGGAGGTTGTCCCTGGCTATACTCGGTGGGAAGGTGCAGCTCCATGGCCGCCGCAGGGGCCCAGGGCTGAAGCAGGCAGAGCCATGGGAGGACCCCTGAAGGCAGTCATGTCCCCCCAAGATCAGCCCACCTGACTGTCCACATCATCTGAGAGAACTGATGCCCCTGCTCCCCGGGGCCTCCTCAAGGACTAGGCTGTACACCCAAGTGTCCGTAGCCCCTGCCGTCGCAGCTGTGGGCACAGTTTCTCTGGTTGGTTTTCAGTCACTCAGCCATCAAGTAATCTCTGAGCGTGAGGCGACTCTGTGCCAGGCTCAGTGCCGGGCTTGGGTGTAACCGCGGCGCACACTACACAGTCAGCGTCTTCAAGGGACTTTCAATGTAGTTAGGGAGGGAGGCGTGCAAACTCTCCTCATCCACGCGTGGCAGATAAAATAATCCCACCTAGCTGACGGGGATTACAGGAGTGGTTGTGAAGGGTTTAGTACGGGCACATGGTACGTCACCTCGGTAACCGCTGGCTAGTATTGTTATTCCTGTACAGCTAATATTGGGACACCCCACCTCACACCTGTTAGAATAGCTGCTATGGGCCCGGCACAGTGGCTCACGCCAGTAATCCTAGCACTCTAGGAGGCCGAGGCGGGAGGATCGCTCAAGGTCAGGAGTTCAAAACCAGCCTAAGCAAGAGTGAGACCTTGTCTCTACTAAAAATAGAAATAAATTAATTGGCCGACTATTATATATAAAAAAAATTGGCCGGGCATGGTGGCGCATGCCTGTAGTCCCAGCTACTCGGGAGGCTGAGGCAGGATCGCTTGAGCCCAGGAATGTGAGGTTGCTGTGAGCGAGGCTGATGCCACGGCACTCTAGCCCAGACAACAGAGTGAGACTCTGTCTCAAAAAAATAAATAAATGTTTTACATTGCTAAAGTTTGGAGTAATTTGTTACATAGCCACAGATAAATACACAAGGCTATTCATTATAGCATTGTTTGTAATAGCAATAGTTTGAACATAACTATCCATCAGTAGAGGACTAGTTAAATAAATCAGGGTATGGCCTATAGCAGAGCACTCTGCAGCCATTAAAATGATGAGGCGGGTGTTCGTGTATTTTTTTCTCTTCTTTTTATATTTTAAGAGATGGGGTCTTGCTCTGTTGCCCAGGCTGGAGTGCAGTGGCATGATCATAGCACACTACAGCCTCAAAGTCCTGGGCTCAAGCCATCCTCCTGCCTTGGCCTCCCAGATTCCTGGGGTTACAGGTGTAAGTCACCTCACCTGGACCCACCTAATTCATTTATTTTCTGTAGGGACAGGGTCTTGATATGTTGCCGAGGCTGGTCTTGAACTCCTAGACTCATGTGATCCTCCCGCCTTGGCCTCCCAAATTGCTGGGATTGCAGGCATGAACCACCATGCCTGGCCTACCTGGCCTGTGTTTTAAACTTAAGTTGAATCTTGTTCTTCCTTCAATGAATGCTCCCAGCCCTTTGAGTCAAATTCAAACTCCTGGTCCCACTCCAGGAGGCCCATGAGATCTGGCCTTGCCCATCTCTTCTGTATCATTTTCTACCACCTTTCTCCTGCCCCCTTCACTGTAGCCAACTGGCCTCCTGTCCCTGTCTCCGACACGACAACCTCTTTCCTGCTTCCAGGTCTGCACACACCTGCCGTTTCCCCTGCCTGGCACTTTTGTCATCTCAATTTTCAAAAGGCGGGCAGATCTTGAATTAAATATCATGTCCTCAAAGGGGCCCTTCCTGGACACCCCAGCTACGTGGCTCCCTTGTTCTCACTTTTCTTTGTGTTCTTTGCTTCATGGTCTTTCTAACAATTTGTACCCATCTGTTTATTTATTTTTTTTTTATTTATTTTTTTTTTGAGACAGAGTCTCACTTTATTGCCCAGGCTAGAGTGAGTGCCGTGGCATCAGCCTAGTTCACAGCAACCTCAAACTCCTGGGCTCAAGCAATCCTCCTGCCTCAGCCTCCCGAGTAGCTGGGACTATAGGCATGTGCCACCATGCCCGGCTAATTTTTTCTATATATATTAGTTGGCCAATTAATTTCTTTCTATTTATAGTAGAGATGGGGTCTCCCTCTTGCTCAGGCTGGTCTCGAACTCCTGAGCTCAAACGATCCGCCCACCTCGGCCTCCCAGAGAGCTAGGATTACAGGCTTGAGCCACCGCGCCCGGCCCCCATCTGTTTATTTAATGTCTCCCTCTTGCAAGACTCTTGGAAGATCTCTTCAAGGGCAGCTTCCTGACTTTTATTCCCCAGAGCCTGGCATTGTGCCTGACACATCGTAGGCACTCAATAGATACAGGATGACTTAAATGAATGAAATTATCAATCAATGAATTAAAGAAAGGGCCTGGTACATAGTAGGTGCTCAATAAATTTTTGGTGAATGTGTGAAGAAATCCTGCCTCTAGCTGCAAGAGTGTTTGCCCAAATCAAGTACAGGGCTTTGCATAGCAAACTCAGGGGAGCAGAACCCTGTCCCCCACTTGCATAAAGCCCTACCCTGTGAAATTTGGTGCCCTAAAAAGAAAAGGGCACAAAGTATTTTCAGGGTTTTGTTCAATTAGCCACCAGCATTGTTGTTGCCCTGTGCCTAGTCCTTCATGTTCTCCATCTGCTGGACACTACACGCCACCTGCTGTGTTTAAACCCCAGGGCCACGCGCAGCTGGTCCCCCTGGGTGGTCTCCGCAGTGGCAGCTGACAGAGGCTGCATCCTGGAGTAGAGGCCTCGAGTCTGCTCAGGGAGGAGGGGGCTGCCTACCCTGGCCCGTCTCCAGAACTCCCTCGTTTTTTTCCTCTCTCTCTCTCTCTCTCTCTCTCTTTCCGATCCAGCCAGCTCTGCTCTTTGCTGAGGCCAGACCTGCACAAAGCCACAGCTCGTACAGCTCATGGTGTGTGTGTGTGTGTGTGTGTGTGTGTGTGTGTGTGTGTGTGGTGCACGTGCTTCTCCGGTGGGAGGATGAGCACTCATCCCTGAGTCCTCGGTCTCCATCCATGTTGAGTGAATCAATGAACAACGGATGAATGAGCTGGGATTCGAATTCCAACATGTTCTGCTCCATCAATTCATTCACTGCACGGTGCCAACAACACTGTCTACATTCACGGAGCCCACCCGTCAGCGTGGGAGGGCGAGAAGAAACTAAATGAATCAACAAGATAAAAATCGTAGCCAAAGGAAGGTTCTGGGAAGATGCTGTACCGAGGCAGCATGGCAGGGAGACAGAAGGCAGGTTTTCTTAGCGTGGGTGGGCAGGGCTGGCCCCGCAGAGAGGGCTGCTGGGAGCTCAGACCTGCAGGTTGAAAAGATGCCAGCGGTGGAGGGATTTGAGGGAGGCCCCAAGACGGCAGCCCTCAAGCCCCTAGGGAAGCTTGACTTGAGCCTCCAGCGTTGGCCAGCCCTGTCTGTTGTGGCCTGTCCCCATGTCCTGAGGAGTGAGATCTTAGAGATCTTAGTGCAGGAAGGGGAAGGAGGGTGGAACTGGGAGGAGTAGCCTACCTGCGAGCAGAGCAGCAAGCACGAGGAGTTTCATCCTGTAGTCAAGGAGGTGAGTTGAGAAGAAAGGCTGAGGTGACCAGTGCCCGCTCTCCTTATAGTCAGTCGCCCCACACCCCCGAGATAAGGCTGTAGTGTTTGCTTTGTTCTCGGCTGACTCTGGGTTGGCCTTGAGTCTGTCTGCCGCAGGAATGACCTTGACCGGCGTGCCAGCTAGGGATCACTGGAAAAAATGTCATGCATTTGTTCTCAGCACCTTATAACCAAAGAGAGTGGTTTCTGGAGGGGGAGACTGGGGGTCGGCAAAGCCACCGACCCAGTCAGGCAGCTGGGATAAGGGGAAGGAATGATTGCTGCCTCCACAACTTGCCAAGTGCCTGAGTCTGTGCTGTGGCTTTCATTGAATAGTCCCATCAATCATGCAATTTGCAGATGAAGAAACAGGTTCAGAGAGGTGCAGTAACTTGCCTAAGGTCACACAGCTAGCAAATGGCAGAATAGGGGCTCCATTTCGAGGCTCAGGTTGTATTTATTTCTCACCGCGCCAATACCACTTCCCTCCAAGACTGCCCAATGTGGGTTTATGAGAAAGCCCTGGGCTTTGGAGTTCTAAAGGCCTGGGTCTGACTTACAGAATAATAAATGGTTTCAGAACTGTCATATCCAATGTCTATGTAACACTTTTTTAGGTAAAATTCACATAACATTAACTACTTTGGGTGAACAATTCAGTGTGTT
Organism: Mirza zaza; assembly: GCA_008750895.1. Classification (NCBI taxonomy): domain Eukaryota; kingdom Metazoa; phylum Chordata; class Mammalia; order Primates; family Cheirogaleidae; genus Mirza; species Mirza zaza. The sequence continues at coordinate 20,591 of VSMD01059600.1, forward strand.
TAGCATAGTGCGGTCACAATGTTATGCAGCCAACACCTCCGTCTAGCACCAGGACGTTTTCATCGTGACAGAAGGAAACCCAGTACCCATTAGCAGTCACTCTCCCCAGCCCCTGGCAGCTGAGAATCTGCTTTCTGTCTCTATAGCTTTACCTCTTCTGGATATGTCATATAATATGTGGTATTTATAACTGGTTTACTTCATGCTCTGTGGAGTTCTTCTTTTCTTGTTTTCTTTGTTTTAAGACTTCACTCTACAGCCCAAACTGCTGAGTTCCCTACGCCGCGAGGTAGGGAGAGCCTTGCTATTTTTATTTTATTTATCTATTCATTTACTTATTTTTATTGAACAGAGAGTTCCTACATACCCCCTCCATTCCCTTAACAGCTTCCCCTATTATTAACATCTTAGTATGGTTACGTGTTCTACAATTAATGAACCAGTATTAATATTTATTATGACAAATAACATCAACAAACTCAAGTCCATAGTTTACTCAGAAATCCTGAGTTTTCACTGAATGTTCTTTTCCAATCCCCGGATCGCATCCAGGCTGGCTGCCTTGTGGCCGAAGCGGGAGGATCACTTGAGCTCAAGAGTTTGAGACCAGCCTGCGTAAGAGTGAGAGCCTGTCTCTACTAAAAACAGAAAAAATTAGCTGGGTGTGGTGGCATGCACCTGTAGTCCCAGCTACTCGGGAGGCTGAGGCAGGAGGATCACTTGAGCCCAGGAGTTTGAGGTTGCCGTGAGCTACGATCATGCCACAGCACTCTAGCCCAGGCAACAAAGTGAGACTCTGTCTCAAAAAATAAATAAATATAAAGAATAAAATATTTTAAAAAATGAAAAAGAAATTCAGCTCTCGGTCACACTAACCACATTTCGAGTGCTCAGCAGTCTCATGTGGCTAGTAGCTGCCACGTTGGCAGTGCGGATACAGAATGTTTCCGTAATCATAGGAGGTTCTATTGGACAGTGCTGTAGATGGTCACAGAGCTGGTCTCAGGGCCAGCCCAAAGACAGAGGGGACTGTGAAAGAGGCTGCAGAGAGACAGGGATAGCGCAGGACCACACAGCAGCCTCTATGGCCCCAGCACGAGTGAAGGCTGCCTGAGCAAAGGGAAGGCTTGACCAGCAAAATGCCAAGTCCCTCTTATGTAAGTTCTTTGGGATCAGAAAAAGAGAGAGGAATGGGCTCTGCTCCTGGATTTGGGCCTGGAGGATGCTAAGTGGGTGATTGGGGGTGGTCTAAGGAAGGAGAAGTAGCTGGTACTACAAAGTCCTCTGAGGCTAATAGTTATTAATGACCATTCACTGAGTGCTAACTCTACCAGGTCCTGACACAAGAAGAACCTGGCACAAACCTTTGAAGTAAGCTCAGTTGCAAACTCTATTTTACAGAGAAGATGATTGAGGCCGAAAGAGGTTAAGTGACTGTCCCAATGTCACACAGCAGCACCAAGATATGAGTTGTATCTGGTACTCATGATACCACCTTAGGACAGTGAGTGCTGAAAGTCTTTTGAGGTCAGGGGGATTAGTCCCACCTCATACTCCCCCTTCTCCCAGCTGGTGGAAGCCTTCCACACCGGCAGTCTGGACAAATTCTCACGTGCCGTGCTGGGGCTTAGGCAAAGCACCTGCCTGGTGGGGGAGGGTTCAGACTGCTACCGCAACCCTCTCCCCCTGGAAAGAGGCACGCCTTGACTGTGACAACCCAAACCTCTGCAGCCCCTGCAAACAGAGGTCACAGAGAAGGGAACTGGTGGGACACTGGACACCTCCCTAAAGCTTCTACACTCTTTCAACCTTGAACTTCTCCTGCCCCAGATCCATGCACAGGTGTGCAAAGCACAGCCTCTCCCAGCCTGGGAAAAACACACTCTCCAGTGGAAAGAACAGCTAAGGATAATTCTTGACTCCTTCAGGTGACGGTGTACCCACACTCCAGCAAGGTCACATCTGCTCGGCGCCTGAAGGATAAGCCTCCTGCTTCCAGAAAATACTTAAAAGCAGCTACCAGCTACTTTTTTTTTTTTTTTTTTTTTTTCAGACACAGTTTTGCTCTGTCGCCCTGGCTAGAGTGCAGTGGTGTGATCATGGCTCACAGCAACCTCAAATTCCTGGGCTCAAGCAATCCTCCTGCCTCAGCCTCCCAAGTATAGCTGGGACTATAGGCATGCACCCAGCTAATTTTCCTATTTTGGGTAGAGATGAGGTCTTGCTCTTGTTCAGAGCTGTTCTTGAACTGCTAACCTCAAGCGATCCATTCCTGTCTCAGCCTTCCAAAGTGCTAGGATTACAGGTGTGAGCCACCACGCCTGGCCTTACCAGCTGCTATTTGCTAAGTGCTTCTATACATTTGGCACTGTGCAAAGATTGTTTTATATATGTTGTCTTTCAGCCTACCAACAACCTTCTAACATAGTTATGATTGCTGTCATTGTTGTCATCATCATCTCCATTTTACAGATGACAAAACAGGTTCAGAAAGCTTAAGTAACTTGCTCAAAGTCACACACCTAGAAAAAAATCTGAACCTGTGTCTACTTGCCTCATAGCCCAGGTCTCTCTTCAATAATTCCAACAGCAGCAGCAGCAGCAGCAGCAATTATAATATTATGCCTTGAGGCTATGCCAGGAAAGATACTAAGAGCCTTACCTAGGCTAGGGTACAATCGGGTGCTTATGAGTAAATTGAGGCAGTGCACCAAAGTGTCTAAACCTGTTTGTCACACCCAAAGCCACCATACCTAGCATCTGGGTCTTCCTGACAGCCTCCTAACTGCTAGAACGGCACTCCATAGCTCCCCATTTATCCAGAGAAAGGGTGTGATGTGTAGCCACTGGCTCCCAAACTTGACTGATCCTTGGAATCTCCTGGGAAACTTAGGGAGTGATTCAGATTCTTGGAATGCAAGATGCAGGTTGGGTAGAAGATCTGAAACTGTGTTTTTTATTACAGAACACGTTCTTACATTTAGGGGAAAAAAAATAATAATAAAAATTTTAAATAAAAAATAATTAAAATTATATATATATAAAAAAATGAAACTGTGTTTTTTATTTTTTAAATTTTCCTAGGTGATTCTGATGGTTGTGCAGCTTTAAGAACCATTGGTTTGGTTTTCTTAAAAATGACTATTGGGCTGGGTAGGGGTTCATGGGTGGTATTATACTTTAAAGTTTTATACTTTAAAACTCATAACATGCCACATATTTTTTCCTTTTCTTTTTTCTCCTTCACTTAAAACTTATTGTTGCTTATTAATAAAAATTTCAAATACACAAAAGTAGAGAGAATAGCATAGTGAACCCATGTAATCAAACCCAGCTTCAGTTCTTATCAACATTCCCCAATCATATTACATCTACACCTACACAGACTTCTTTTTTATTAACTATTTTAAAGCAAATCATAGATATCAAGTAATGCATTTCTGTATGCATTTCAAGCTTATGAGGATTTAAAATTTTTTTTTTAGAGACAGGGTCTCGATCTGTTGCTCTGGCTAGAGTGCAGTGGTGTAGTTTCCTGGGCTCAAGCAATCCTCTTGCCTCAGCCTCTTGAGTAGCTGGGACTACAGATGTGTGTCACCACGCCTGGCTAATTTTTCAATTTTTTTGAAGAGACAGGGTCCTGCTCTTACTCAGGCTGGTCTCGAACTCCAGACCTAAAGCAATCCTCTGGCCTTGGCTTTCCAAAGTGGTAGGATTATAGGCGTGAGCCATGGCACCTGGTAGCATTGTTGAACTCTTCATCTTGCAAATCTGAAACTCTGTACCCATTAAACAACTCTATTTCTCCTTCCTCGGCCCCTGGTAACCACCATTTTATTTTCTGTTTCTGGGAATTTGACTATGTCCGGTACCTCATGTAAGTGGAATCATATAGTATTTCATCCACAGGTTTATTTCGTGGAACCCAATGTGACAGGATTTCCTTCCTTTTTAAGACTGAATAATATTCCATTGTATGGACATACCACATTTTATTTGTCCGTCCTTTTATCTATTGATGGACTTTTGGGTCATTTCTACCTTTTGACTATTACGAATACTGTTATTATGAACACTCATGTACAAATACCTGTTAAAATCCCTGCTTTCAATTCCTTTGGGCATACGCCACCTAGGGGTGGAATTTGCTGGATGACATGGTAATTCTTTGTTTAGCTTTTTGAGGAACTGCCACGTCTTCCACAGCAGCTACACCACCATTTTACATTCCCACTAGCAACGCACAAGGGTTTTGATTTTTCCATATCCTCAACATTTGTTATTTTCCATTTTTTAGGTTTAAAAAATATATATGTGTGTGTGTGTGTGTGTGTGTATAGAATAGCCCTCCTAATGGACGTGAAGTGGTATCTCATTGTCAGTGCTAAGCTGTGAGACTGGTGGGGAAGTTGGAGATAAAAGCTGCAACAAGCAGGAAGTAAAGAACATTCTAGAAGTAAAACATGAGAGGGCAAGGGCAATGAAGGATTTAAAAATATACCACTCTGACATATTGACTATTTAAGTTAAAGGCACTTGAAAAACAGCAGGAACAAGATCACTCTGACCTTCTTGCTGTGTCTTAAAAGCAGATGAAATTCCCCAGTGAAAGACACCCTCCCTGTAACCAGAAGCAGCAACGGTCTTATCGTCAAGGATGAGAAGACCAAGATAATTCTGTGCAGACCTTGTTAAAATAACTCTTATCTTTTAAGCTCCTCCACGTAATTTGGTTTTTTTTTCACAACTTACTATTCTCTGTCCAACTCATTATATATAAGTAACTGGCTCTGACTGCTTCTTTGGGTTCTCATTTCTTTAGGAAGGTTCCCGTGCCATGTAAAACTCAAATAGATTTCTATGCTTTTCTAGGAGCCAGGCGTGGTGGCTCAGGACTGTAATCCCAGCACTTTGGGAGGCTGAGGCAGGAGGATAGCTTGAGGCCAAGAGTTTAAGGTTATAGTGGGCTATGATCGCATCACTGCACTCCAGCCTGGGTGACAGAGTGAGACCCTGTCTCTAAAAATAGATAAATAAATAAATACATTTGTATGCTTTTCTCCTGTGAATCTTCTCTTATGTCAACTTAATTCTTGGATCCAGCCAGGACCCTAAGTGGATGGAGGAAGGAGTTTCCTGCCGCCCCTACAAGCAGGAAAATGAGGTTTTCCCTAGGGTTCCTCGACCTGAATGCACAGACACAAGACACTCACAAGCCCAGCACCGTTTTCAAATAATTTATTAGGAATTTAAAACTGAAAATAAAACCTGGAAAAAGAAGTTACAGATGTGGAGAGAAAAGACACCGGAGAGCGGTAACTTGCTGGCTTCGAAACACCATGTAACATCTTAAAAAAAAAAAAAAAATTCCCCAAACAAATCAGAAAACGGAATTCCAGAGTCCTGAGCCCATGGATGGGGGCCCAGAGGGGTAGGAGGCTCCAGGAACTGGGCGAAGAGTGAAGCCAAGTTTCTCAGAACTCAGCTCAAACATGTAGAAAATTAAAAATAAAAACCAATAAAATGCAGCTTCTCTTTTATTAGGAAACATTAACAAAAAAACAAAAACAAAAACAAAAAAACCCCAAAACACGAACAGCCGCGCATCTCAGTAACAAAGATTATTGCTTTGTGTTCTCAGGGCTAAAAGGTAAAGCACCTCACACAGACAATTAACTCTCCAAAGGGGGGTTTCAGGGGTTGGGGCTCGGATGGGGAAGGGAGCTTAGGCCCTCAGCCTCAGACCTGGGGGAGTGACGCAGGGAAGGGGGATGACAACGGTGGGTGCCTCAGCCCTGCCCTACCAGTGTAAATCTCAAAGAGATTTACACTCCGAGCCTCTGTTTTTCCTCGGAACAGGGCTCTGGGGTGAGGGGCTGCCAAGGGGCTCTGGCCACCAGACCATCCTGGTGGGAAACTTCAGTGAGAGAATGTGGGGGTTCCCTGAGAAGCCCTTTGCTTTCCCCTGGGGTCTGCCCCTTACCAAAGTGCCCCCTGGGTGCCCACTCATGGCAGGGCGGGGCTCAGAGCAGAAACCATGGAGGCCCAACCGAGGTAGGGGCAGGGGAGACCTTTGGAGAGTTAATTCCTTTCCAGCCGTGGCTCTGGGCAAGCCCTGCTATTCCTGTGCCGGTAGCCCCACACTGGGCTTTCGGGGTGAGCAGGTCCCCCAGGGCCTGAGAGAGCCGCCAGCCACGGCTGAGGCCTGCAAGCTTACAGTAACGGTGTCTAAGGGGGCAGAAACAGGGGAGCGGGGAGACCCTCACCCCAGGGGTCTGAGAGAGGGGTGGGGGCTTCGCCTCACAGTATTTACATATGATACAGGACGGGATGGTTCCAGGGGCTCGGCCTGGCCTACCCGCAGCCCTGCCCTCCTGTCCAGGGCTGCAGGGGGCGGCCAGGGGCCCACACCCACATAGACACTTTGTTCTCAGCTGGTGGGGGGCACCTGGCCCCTTGCCCCCTGCGGCCTGGGGCTTCACATTCACAAACCTAGAAATAGTTTAAAAACGGATTTCTTTAAAAAAAAAAAAAAAAAAAAGAGGAAAGAATAAAAGGGGAAAATCAGAATAAAAAACAAGGGTTGGGGCCTCGGCCTAGAGCAGGCCCCCTCCGCCCTCGCTCTAGCTATGCACAAATACAAAACAGTCCTATGGGGGCGCGGCAGGGAGGGGGCGCAGACCCGAGGGGAGGGGGCAGGGGGTGGAGGGTGGCAACCGGCTAATCCAAAATAAATAAAAGCGGGCCGGGACAGGGGCAGGGGGGACAGGGCATGGGCGGAAGAGGGGGAGGTTAGTAGGGGAGCCAGACGTCGTGGGGGGGGCAGGCAGTAGCCATCCGAGTCGCTGCGGGGGAGGGGGCGGCGGCTGCGGCTGAGGTGTCCCGCCCCCTCGCTGGCTCACTCGTGGTCCTCAGTCAGCTGCAGGCGGGGCGCTGGGAACACAGCGGGAGGTTAGGGGGGCCTTTCTGGGGCGGGTACCCCAGAACACACAGATCTTTTCCCCAGTTCCCTCCCAGAAGAGCTGTGTTCACAGCCTTCGCACGTTCTGATCCCTGTTTGGATGGCTTTCCCTGGATTTTGAATGGCTGGGTTTACATACTTTATATAGAAGATGCCCCCTTTCTCAGAGACACCTTCGTTGAACCCCTAATCTAAAACAACCCTCCTCGCACAACATCTGGAATTATCTTATTTGTTCGCTTGATTTTCTTTCTTTCTTTTTTTGAGACAGAGTCTCACTTTGTTGCCCAGGCTAGAGTGAGTGCGGTGGCGTCAACCTAGCTCACAGCAACCTCAAACTCCTGGGCTCAAGTGATCCTCCTGCCTCAGCCTCCCGAGTAGCTGGGACTACAGGCATGCGCCACCCTGCCCAGCTAATTTTTTGTATATATATTTTTAATTGGTCAATTAGTTTCTTTATATTTTTAGTAGAGGCGGGGTCTCACTCAGGCTGGTTTCGAACTCCTGAACTTGAGGAATCCACCCGCCTCAGCCTCCCAGAGTGCTAGGATTACAGGTGTGAGCTACGGCGCCCAGCCTTGTTCACTTGATTTTCACCTGTAGAATGAGAGACAGCCTTGTCTGTCTGTTCCCTGGAATAGGGGAACCTTCCCTTCCCTGGAATAGGGCTCAATAGACATTTGAATGAATGAATGAAGAAAACATCACAGGTTCATATAGTCCCTCATCATTTGAGTACACACTGTGATGACTGTGGACATGGTCCTGTGTGTCAGTCGTATACTGTTTTTGTTTTTTCCAGACAAGGTCTCACAGTGGTGTCATCATAGCTCATGCAACCTCAATCTCCTGGGCTTAAATGATCCTCCTGCCTTGGCTTCTCAAGTTGCTGTGACTACAGGCGTGCAACACTGCACCTGGCTAATATTTCATAGAGATGGGATCTCGCTCTTGCCCAGGCTGGTTTTGAACTCCTGGTCTCAAGCGATCCTCCTGCCTCAGCCTCCCAAAGTGCTAGGATTACAGGCGTGAGCCACCGCACCCGGCCAGCATCTTATTTTAATAGCTGTGTAACAGTCCATAGGATGCATATGCTCTAAATTTATTTAACCACGCTCCTTTCCATAGGCATTTCAGTTATCTGCAATTTTAAACAATAATGCCTAGAAGTGGAATTGTTGAGTCAGAGGGCTTAAGTGTTTGAAATCTGGACAAACGTTACCAGACTGTCCCTTGGAAACCCTGAGCCCATGTACCTGCCCACTGTCTACCCTATACCTACACCAAAGCTGGGCATTATCAGTCTTAAAAATTCTTTGCCGACCTGATAAGTAGAATGTGAGGCCTTACTGCTGTTTTAATTTATATTTTAAAATGTCACAGGTTGTGTAGCTTGTCATGTGTTTATTGACCACTGCTGGTATAAAGGTCTGTGTTCTCCAAGGACTGTGGGTTCCTGAGGGCTGGGCTGGGGTCTGTGTCCCAGACTGGATGACCCAGGACCGGCTCCCCCAGTGCCACCTCCACTCCCGCCCCTCCCCACCTCCTCACCTCTTGCCACCGTCCCCTGCTTCAGTGGTACCCATTGGTGAAGGCTGTGGCAATCAAGGGGCCCTGAAAAGAAAGGGATTTGACTCCTAGATTCCTGGGGAACATAGGGAAAGCCCAGGGGCTCCTTCTCTCTCCACAGGAAACCTCAGGTGAAGTGCAGGCCCCTCTCTACCTGCCCAAATCGCCCCCTCTGCTAGAAGATTCTCTAGGGTAGGGCCTGGGAATCTGCACATAACCAGTATACTGGAAGAACCAGGGCACCCCAAGCTAGAATCTAACTTCCATTCAGGCACAGATGGTATGTGGCTCACCTGCACAACCCTAAAGCCCACGAGTGCCTGGCACACAGAGGGCAGTGACAGGTGCCAACTGGTGAATGATGACCCCCACTGTTCCCCCAGGGACTCTTTCTCCATTCACCCTCCCTCGCCCTCCTTTATCCCAGAAAACAGACAAGGCCTCTCCCTCCCCCAACATTGGGGTCTCCCAAGGTGGGGGTTGAGGTGTGAGATGGAGGCCACCAGGCCTAGCCACTCACCCCAAGACTGTGGCCAAAGCCGGTGCTGGGGGCGGGGCTGGCGGCGCTGATGTAACTGCTGACCCCTGAGTCCTGGTTGGCCGCCCCATAGAGCTCGGCCATGGGGCCAGGACTGGTGGTCCCCAGGAAGCCCCCTGTGCGGCTGGGAGTCGAACCTGGAGGGGGAGCCATCGTCCAGGGGTGAGAGCCTGGCAACCCAGAAAGAAGACAGTGATAGCCCTGGCACCCACTGCTGCCCCAAAGCACCCCCTCGAACCTGTTCCTCCCACCTTGACCTTGACCCCCACGGCCCGCAGGTCCCAGGGCTCCAGCTCTTGATCTCTCTAAGTCCATGCCCCCCGCCATCCTCGCCCAGATGGCCACTGTTCCTTGCCTGACCACCGAATTCCCACTGTCTTCCTGGTACCCAGCTCTTGCCACCTCCACCTCCCCATGCCCCACTCCCTGGCCTCCAAGCCTTTGCACACACTGTTCCCTCAGCCAGAAACACTTTCCTCTTCTCTGCCTTCACATCCAGAGTGAAGAGTCCCTTCCTCCTGGGTGTGTCCCCTGGCCTACCCCAAAGCCCCCCACTGGGAGCTCACAGCACAATGCTGTCAGTATTTTTGCCTTTTTTTTTTTTTTTGAGACCGAGTCTCGCTCTGTTGCCCAGGCTAGAGTGAGTGCCGTGGCGTCAGCCTAGCTCACAGCAACCTTAAACTCCTGGGCTCAAGCGATCCTTCTGCCTCAGCCTCCCGAGTAGCTGGGACTACAGGCATGCGCCACCATGCCTGGCTAAGTTTTTCTATGCATATTTTTAGTTGTCCAGCTAATTTCTTTCTATATTTTTTTTAGTAGAAACAGGGTCTCGCTCTTGCTCAGGCTGGTCTCGAACTCCTGAGCTGGAGCAATCCTCCCGCCTCGGCCACCCAGAGTGCTAGTATTACAGGCGTGAGCCACCATGCCCGGCCTATTGCCTTTTTAATACCTGGAGCCCCACCAGCCTGTAGGCTCTGGAGGGCAGAGACCCCTTCAGTCTCCCTCCTGGCCAGCTCACCAGTGCCAGCACGATGTCCAGCACACAGTAGGCGACCAGTTAATACTTGCTGAGTGAATGAGTAAAGGAGCCTCTCTGCAAAGGGGTGGTGGCGGCCACCTCCCCTCCCTTCTGGGTTGTTCTGCTGCCTGTACCCCGTTCCCTCCTTCCTGCACCCCAGAAGGCCTCACCTGTCCCTCGAACCACAGCTGCCGCTGCTGCCGCCGCTGCCATCGGTCCATAAGCAGTGAGAGGAATGGCTGAAAGGAAAGGGGCGGGCATGTCAGTGTGGTGGGGGGGCAGAGGTGGGTGAAGGAGGTCCCTACCTTCTAGGCAGAGCCTCTCCAGCTGGACCCACCTCAAAGGGGTCGGTGCGGCCCCAGGGTCCAGGCAGAAAGAGAGCTGCCTTGGACCACCATCTGTGTCCTGCCCCATGGAATGGATGGAAAAGGGTAGAAGAGAGTAAGCAGCTCAGCCTCAGTTTCTCCCCTGGACTCGAGGGACACACTTGAACAACCCCAAACCCACAGAGGGTGGGGGCAGGGGACCCAACCCAGCTGCTGTGTGTGTGGCTAGGAGCTGTCACCTTTTCCGAGTTCCTTTGGTAGAAAGGGGGCCACTGAGCCCAGAGATAGTCAGGAGGTGACATCTCTCTTCCCCAAGCCAGCTGACTGTGGCTGGTGACCGACTCTCACGGGGGACAGCAGGCCGGGCCTCTGCCTCAAAGTGGGGTGACGCTGGTGCAGTTCAGGCACCACCTGCGGGGCGAGGCTGAGGCTGGGCCTGGCCTGCCCTGCTTCCCTCGCCCCCTCCTCCTGAGAGCACCCTCAGGGCGGGCCTCCCGGCACCTGCCAGAGGCAACCTCTCCCTGCCCCAGGTTCCCTTGGCCCCTTTCTGTCATGCCCTCTGCAGACACAGGCACTTTGCTAACCCCGTTTGTTGTCTGCCCTCACCTCCAGTGCCTAGTGCCTCGTGCCTCGCCCTGTACACAGCAGTTGTTTAATAACAGTCATCTGAAGGAGCAGAAGGGACCCCTGCTTAAATTACCAGGTGGGGCCTGAGCCTGGGGCTCCGGGGCTGAGAGGTGAGCGCCCCCTACTGCTCAGCTCTGGCCTTGGCAGCCCCTGCGAGGAATGAGGGTCTCCCATCCGAAGAGGCGCTGACCCTGGCCCTGAACTGGAACTAGACCTGGAGCTAGGGGACCCCAGGCAAGGCCCTGGAACAACCTTGGCAAGGATTCAGATGCAAGACTGTGTGATCCCTGCACTCTGAGGAGTCTTTCCTGAGAGCTTCACACAGTTGGCTCCTTCCCACTCAGATGTCACCTCCTCCTAGAAGCCTTCCCTGATCACCTTCATTAAAGTAGCCCCCTGCCCCCAACCCTAACGCCTTAGCACACCTCTCTGCTTTGTTTTCCTCTGAAAATATATTTTATTTACTTGTTTGTTTACTTGTGTATGACTGTCACCCTCCTCTAGAATATCAGCTCCAGGAAGGCAGGGACTTTTGTCTATCTCACTCACTGTTTTACCCCCAGTGCCTAGAACGGCACCTGACACCATAAATATTTACTGCACACATGAAAAAAAAAAACAGCCAAGTCTCCTTTTCTTCAAGGCAAGAGAAAAGTTCAGACCCCAGACATGCAAGAACTGCTGAGCCTTGGACCCAGTTCCACCCCTGCTGAGATCTCTGTAAAGGGGACATTTCTTCCCCCAAGTTTTTTAAGGCCAGGGCTGGGCTCTGAGGTCTGGTTTTAGGCCCATTTAAGAATTTCCACCAAGCAAAGTCAGAGCAGCTGTGCTGTGAAGAATGACTTATCTGTATAAGTACTTGTCTCCCTTCCTAGACTGCAGGCTCTGTGGGAGCAGGGCCTCTGTCTCGTCCCTGCTCTGTCCCCAGGGCCTGGCAGAGTGTCCCACGCACAGTAGGTCCTCAACAATTTAAGTTGTTCCTTAAAAGAGGAACAAGGACTCTCTTCCAGAACCCTGCCCCTACAATTGATGGTCAACCTCTCCATCTGCTCAGGGAAGAGCCTCTGTCACCTCCATCTCTGTGGTTCTTTTCCCTCCCCTTCCCTCACCCCATTTATCTTCCCATCCCCCCATTTTGGGGGAACCCTAAGCACCCCTCGGAAGGAAGATCTCATCTAAAGCAGCATCCGTGCTCACGTCCTCCGTGCACGGCCAGGTGGGGGAGAGTCTGGGGGCGTGGTGAGGGAGAAACAGGTTGGACAGAGAAAGCCCTTGCAATGCACCCCACGTGTGGCACCCTACAGGTGGCTCCCCTCGGGACCAGTGCTGCAGCTGAGTCCGCTGGCCCCCACGGACCAAGCACCCACTTGCCCAGAAGTCGCCTGTGGGCAGCCCTGGGGCTGCACTCAGCTCTCGGACAGGTTTCATTTGGCCCACAGTGTTGTAAAACTGTGGAGTTCGGTGCTGATATTTAAAAATAAATCGAAAATTTCCTACGAAAGCAAAAATTGGGTTTCTGGCTTCTCTGGACAAATGAGACCTGAGAGTACCGCGTCTGCATCTCGTCCTGGCAGGGACTGGCTGGCGCGGAGTGCAGGCATGCCCACTACTGTCTGCAGGAGTCCCCGCCCGCCCGCTTTGCGATGAGTTTGAGACCCTGGCTTGTTCCCCGCCGAATCCCAGAGCCGCCACGGTGCCTGGCACACGGGAGGTGCTAGATAAATATTTGCCAAATGGATGAATGAGTGACTCTGCCTCCATCTGCTTGGCTTGGCCCTATGCCCCGCCCTTAAGGGCCATGTAGCCACCCAGACTGGCCAGTGCCCAGGCACAGTCTGCTGTGCCCCTCACCGAGGGCTGGCGGGCAGGAAAAAAGGGTCCCGCTGGCTTTCCCCCAGGGAGGTCCCTGGGCCCCTTCTCCTTCTCCCCGTGTGGCCTGCGAGGTGTATGAAATCCGAGCGACTGACCTGTAAGCTCGGGGAGGACTGGGGCGCTCGGGAGAGGGGTCCGCTCTACACGGAATTCTAAAATGAAACGTAAAACAGCTTAGGAATAAGCAGGGGAGGCCCCTCAGGCGTGGCCCAGGGAGGACAAATGTACCCACAGGGACACTGGGTGAGGGGACAGGCCATGCACAGGACCCAAGAGCTGGGGATGGGGACAGCATGATTCCCAGTAGGCAGGGGAAGGGAAGGAGACAGACACAGAGTGACAGACAGAGAGAAAGAGAGAAAGGGTAGAGTTGCCACCTATACCCTGGGCATGGGGCAATGCTAAAGCTACAGTTCTGGGTGTTTTCTTAAAAGGCTTAGGATTGTACCATAAACATCTCCCAGAATCCTCTGCTTCTCTCTCTCTTTTTTTTTTTTTTGATGGGGAGGCTGCTTGATGAAAAGCAATGGCCCAAGAATAGGTCAGGCTCAGGTTCGGGTCCCGACTCCGCCACTTCCTATCTGAGTCATCTTAGCAAATCATGTTCCCCCTCTGAGCCTGCTTCCTCACCTATAAGATGGGGGTAGTCATCACTCCCCCATGAGATTAGTGGGAGGATTAAATAACATAATGTATAGGAAGGATTCCAAACTGAACAGCCCCAGGGACAGAATATGCAAGTGCTTAGGGACCCTCCAAACAAATAAGACCACAAATAAGTAAATAAATAAAAAGCCTTGCAAAAGTTTGGCAGTTGTCACGCCTGTAATCCTAGCATTCTGGGAGGCTAAAGCGGGCGGATTGCTCAAGGTCAGGAGTTCAAAACCAGCCTGAGCAAGATCCAGACCCTGTCTCTACTATAAATAGAAATAAATTAATTGGCTAACTAAGATATATATAGAAAAAATTAGCCGGGCATGGTGGCGCATGCCTGTAGTCCCCAGCTACTCGGCAGGCTGAGGCAGTAGGATTGCTTGAGCCCAGGAGTTTGAGGTTGCTGTGAGCTAGGCTGATGCCACAGCACTCACTCTAGCCTGGGCAACAAAGTGAGACTCTGTCTCAAAAAAAAAAAAAAAGGAATTAATTGGCCAACTAAAATATATATAGAAAAATTTAGCCGGGCATAGTGGCGCATGCCTGTAGTCCCAGTTACTCAGGAGGCTGAGGAAGGAGGATAGTTTGAGATTGCTGTGAGCTAGGCTGATGCCACAGCACTTTAGCCCAGGCAAGAGAGTGAGACTCCGTCTCAAAAAAAAAAAAAAAAGTTTGGTAGTTGATATTTCAAAGAAAAACAACATTGAATAGTCATCGTGGGAAAGTTTAGAACTTTGCTGGGCTTCCTGGTACTTATTTTAAGCTCTAGTGTTACTTTTATGTTGAATTACAAATGAGGCTGGTGATTATAATGCTTTTCAATTGTTTTTCAGCACTTAGGGTCTCGGTGTGGCACCTTGTCTGACACAGCACCTGGTCATTGTCAGTGTGTTCAGGAAGACACAGCCAACATAGGCCCTCAGGGAGGCCTCCCACAAGCCCGAGGCCCTCTTTGGTGGAAGTGGCAACCCTGGAGATGGGTGGGGTGGAGAGAAAGGCAGGAAGAGGCAGGCAAAGAACACGCTGGGAGAAAACAGTGCCATGCAGGGCCACGCTGGGAGCTCCTGTCTCCAGCTTCAGGGGAGGGGTTGCGGAAGGGGTGGGTGGGGAGAGGCCCTCCTTCCTCAGACATGCCCTTCCTTCCTCCACAGGCAGACCCCCAGCCATGCACCCCCAGATACCACCCTGAGGAGTCAGACTGCCCGGGAACTGGGGACATGCTGGAGGCAGAGGGATACCAAGCAGGACTTACCGGGGAACTGGTAGGTGTAGCCAGGGGCGAGGCCTGTATAACTCCGGCTGGCGTAGGTCGTGGCTTGGAAACCTGGGTAGCCTGAGGGGGAAAGGGGGGCATTGTCAGATGTCCTACTCACAGTTCAGGCCCCACTCAGTGGGGAAAGATCTGAGCCACTCATTTCTCCTGCGCCATTTCGTATCATCAATAGTCAGTCATACTTTCCAGACACATTCCACAAGCCAAACCCTGCGCTGAGCACACTGCACACTTTAGTATCTCATTAAACTTCACAAGCACTCTAAGAGGTAGGTACTATTAGGAGCCCCATTTTACAGACAAGGAAACTGACACTATAAATAAATGTCAGACAAGGTGATGCTTATTGGCTGAGAATTATCCGAACCCCTTACGTGTGTGGCTCCTGCTCACTCCTTCCTCAACTCCTGCACTCTACCCCTCCTCTCCTTTACTCCTTTACTCTTCCTTGCTGTTTCTCAACTTTGCCAAGCTCATTCTCACCTCAGGGCCTTTGCACCTGCGGTTGCCACCACCTAGAACGGTTGCATGCCTGAGTCCCCCTTGTGCAAGATTCCAAGACGACTTCCCATGGGAGTCTGACTTCCCATCAGCTACAATCTCTACCATGTCACCCTGGTTTTTCCCTTATGTTCATGATCTGAACTGATATCATGATTTAAGTGCTTCCTGCCTTCCCAAAGAAAGAAAAATCATATAGTTAGTAATAATAATGCAATTGAGATTCAAAATCAGATCTGACTGGCTTGAAGTACCTTAACCACCAATCTCACTATTTGTTAGATGATTTCTTTCTTTCTTTTCACCCTTTAAATGGTGGTGAAAACAGCTCATGAATCACCTTAAAAAGAAAAATCTTTCTTAGGCTGGGGGGAGTGGCTCATGCCTGTAATCCTAGCACTGGAGGAGGTCGAGGTGGGAGGATCGTTCAAGGTCAGAAGTTAGAAATCAGCCTGAGCAAGCGTGAGACCCCGTCTCTACTAAAAAAAAAATAGAAAGAAATCAACTGGCCAACTAAAAATATATAGAAAAAATTAAGCCAGGCATGGTGGCACATGCCTGTAGTCCCAGCTACTCGGGAGGCTGAGGCAGTAGGATTGCTTGAGCCCAGGAGTTTGAGGTTGCTGTGAGCTAGGCTGACGCCACGGCACTCTAGCCCGGCGTGAGACAACAGAGTGAGACTCTCTGTCTCAAAAAAAAAAAAAAAAAAAAAAGAACCCTTTCTCAATGTTCTAGATCAAAGGAGGCAAAAGAGACAGAAAAACTAAATGCAATACCTGATTCTAACCTGGATCTTGTTCTGGGAGGGCAAAAATATGCTATAAATAGCATTATTGGATCAATGGATAACACTGGACAATAAAAAGTAGAATAGATAAAAATATTGCATCAATATAAATGTATGAAATTAATAACTAAACTGTGATTATATGAAAGAATACTCCTAATCTTAGGAAATACACACTGAAGTATTTAAGAGTAAAGGGCCATGATGCATGTAACTAACCCTCAAATGATCAGGGAAAAATTACATGTATACCTGTGTACATATATACATGTACACACAACACAAATATACACATAGAGGGCATAAACATGTTGAAGTAAATGGGTAAAATGTTAACAGGTGAATTCGACAAAAGGACCTATGGATGTTCTTTGTACTATTTTATTTTTGCAACTCTTCTGAGAGTTTGGAATTACTTCCAAATAAGAAGATAAAGAAAAAATAACTCCAAGGAAGACTGAGCCCCATTTGGGGAGGCTCCCTTCCCCCACCTGTTCTGTGATCCCAATCCTGGCCTTTGAGCCCACACCCTGTCCCCCCTCCTCTGAATTCCCAGAGCACCTCCCCTGGGCCCGGCATAAAGACCTCCTTGTACTGTTCTCTTTTTGTGTGTCCACATCTGATCCCTCCAGGGAGATAGGGAGCTTCCAGGGGACTGAGCTCTGTCCTAGACCCAGAGCACACCTGACTCCTGCTCAACTTCTAAGGCCCATCAAAGCCCTTGCCTCCTCCAGGAAGTCTCCTCAGCCTCCAGGTGGGTTTAGCTGTCTCCATGGGCCTCCCCTAGTCTCCGATCACTTTGTGGTGACAGTGCCCATTTATTCCTGTCTCCCACTTGAAGGGGGAGTACCTCGAGGGCAGGTCCTGCCTCCCAGGAGCTGCTCAGGAAATGTTAGCTGACTGAATAAGAAGAGACAGCCTTCTTTTTGCCTTTGGGCCTTTGCAAATGCTATTCCTTCTGCCTGCAACACTTTTCCCCTTCCCTTTTCTCCAGCTCTCCCATAACTGGTTCCTACTCAACTCATGGACTCAACTTAAATGCAACTTTTTTTCTGGCTTCTGTAAGTCTTGGTCAAGTTCTCCGTGCTAATGCTCCCTTGGCACTCTACACTTTTGCATCTAAAATCTATTTATCTTCTTACTTATTAGTCTTCCCTGCCAGGCCATGGAGTTCCAAGAAAAATCATTGTTGTAATTCCCAGCCTAGTGCCTGGCATATACAGTTGCTCAGTAATCATCTACTGGCTGATGAATGGGGGGATGGGAGGATGGACAGACTGACAGAGGGCCAATTAACAGGGAGCAGTTGGATCATTCCTCTGGCTACCATGAGAGGGCAGCACCCCCCAAGCAAACCGGCCCACCTTGGGTAGGACTGCCAGACCTGCCAGATCCCTAGTTCTCGCTCCAGCCCAGTGACTCAGACAGGAGGGCAGGCCACAGAGAAGCGACACCCACGCAGCCCCTGCCAATCCTGAGAGCAGTCCCAGGCGGAAAGAAGCTGCAGGTGCACGCCTAACACATACCCAGCATGCCGATGCCCAACATGAAGGCGTCCATTCCGTAGGGCATGACTCGAGACCTCCCTCGGGCTGAGCCCGTCGGCGACATCACCTCCTTTGGCTGCGCTTTCTTACACTCCACCTGCAACGAGACTTAGAGGTCAGTCCTTCCTAGGGTTACTGTCCCTCCTGTTCCCTGGCAGGCCTCTTTATTATTAACTTCATAGTTACCATTATAAAGCGCTCACTATGAGCTAGGCACTGTGTAAATGGCTCTGCATACGATAGTTCACTGAATGCTCACAATAACCCTGTGATGGAGGTGCTACGCCGCCACTCCCATTTTACAGATGCAGAAACTGAGTCTCAGAGAGGGGAAGTCATCTGCCCAATTAACCACCATGTGACACTGCCTCCCTGTCTAGATTTTCAGGGGGCGGGAGAACTGGCTCTGCCTCGGCTCACTGTAATGCCCTTCTGCCTGCCTCCGGAACCTGGACACTTTCCTGGCCGGCTCTGCCTGGAGCCCCAGTTTTTCCCGCACCTCCATCCCATCCAACCCCAGCTCACCATTTTGTTGTTGATTTCATGGAAGTGGATTTCACACACTTTCTCCACAATATCCTCGCTCTCAAATGTGACAAACCCAAACCCTAGAGGTTGGACAAGGGGCAAAGGCAGGGTCAGAACCAGAACCAGGTCATGGTCAAAAACCAACCCCAAGACATACCAATATCCCCACTCCTCTCTCCCCGGAGAGTGTGTGAGAGTTAATGAAAGGCTCTGCCCACAGCCTAGGAGCCGCTCAACTACCAACTGAGACAAGGTATCAAGTCCCAAATTACAGGTGAGAAAAACCAGCTCAGTGAGGTGAACTCATTTGCCCAAGGTCACACAGCAAGTTAGAAAGTGACAGAGCTGGCCGGGCGCGGTGGCTCAAGCCTGTAATCCTAGCTCTCTGGGAGGCCGAGGTGGGCGGATCGTTTGAGCTCAGGAGTTCGAGACCAGCCTGAGCAAGAGCGAGACCCCATCTCTACTATAAATAGAAAGAAATTAATTGGCCAACTAAAATATATATAGAAAAAATTAGCCGGGCATGGTGGCACATGCTTGTAGTCCCAGCTACTTGGGAGGCTGAGGCAGCAGGATTGCTTGAGCCCAGGAGTTTGAGGCTGCTGTGAGCTAGGCTGACACCACGGCACTCACTCTAGCCTGGGCAATAAAGTGAGACTCTGTCTCAAAAAAAAAAAAAAGAAAGTGACAGAGCTGCAATGAGAATACATTCAACATGCTTTTTCTCTTCCCCTGATGTTTTCCAAACAGAGGAGAAAGAATACACACTCACTGAAACTTATACAAAGGCGTACATGCCCAATATACAAAATACACAGACATGTGGGTACATGACATGTCCGCATGCACAAAAACACCATACACACACCCAGGTACCTACATATCACACAGACACTCACTGGTGCTCTATACGTGCAGTTACCCTGACATACCAGGTACACACGAATATTCAGACACAGACAGACAAACTCACATGGACACACACAGACACAGCATGTACCCCATTCCCTAAACAGACCAAAAGACCCAAAGCCCTGAGGCCACTGGAAAAATAACCTTGCCTCCTCCTGGGTGTGCCCCAGGGGTTGGAAAATGACTTCTCAGAAGGTAAGGCCCTTGGGAAAAAAACAACCAGGCAGTGCACGCAGGGTGGCCCAGATGCTCAACAGGTTCAGGGGCAACAGGGTCGGGGTGGGGGCTGGGCAGGAGCAGACTGCCTGGGGCTGCAGAGTCAGCCTGACCCTGGGGCGGCCTGGCCTCAGCTCTGGTTACCAGGGACGAGGTAAGCCCAGCAGAGGCACAGACAGCAGCCAGGGCAGGGGTGGAAGGCTCGGATGGTGGTGGGAGGGGGTTCCTACCCTGCTCCTCTCGGGTATCTGCAATTGGGCAAGTTTCTAGCACAGGAAACAGTGGGACAAAAGCCTTCTGTAAGGCCAGGCCCGGGAAAGGATGCCGATCACCAGCGATGGGATGTCAGGAGGCGAGATGAAAGGGCAGCTGTGACCTGTAGCCCCTTGGCTGACCACAGGGCCCAGCCTGGGAAGGGGGAGGGGGCCACACTCACCTCGGTGCCGGTTGGTGGTTTTGTCGAACATCAGCATGGCATCGTCCACCTGGAACAGAGCCTGCCATGAGGACCCTCCAGACACCAGGGGCCTCACCACAACCCAGCAACAGGGGCTCCCACAGTCTGCTCCCCTCTTTGTCCACTCTAGGCTTTATCCTGTACCTGCTCCCTGGGCAGGGGACAACTTTCCTTCTGCAGCCCCACTGGACACCACAGCACCACTAGTCAACCACCAGGTTCTCAATGGACTGGCCTGCCTTTATTAAGCTCCAAATATGCCAAATATGTCCCTGGCATTTTGCCCCATCATCCTCCCAACATTCCCCCACTGTGTAGATAAGGAAATGGGCTCAGAGAGGTGAAGTCACCTGTCCAAGGTCACACAGCAAGACCTAGACCAAGCAGGTGGGGAGAAAGCACAGAGTAGGTGCTAGGGAAGGAAATATGCGAGGAAGATCAGGAGGTGGAAAAGTAAAGGCCTCTTCCCTTTTTGCAAAAGGCCAGGCGGACAGCAGCCAGACTGGACTCCCCTCTCCTGGTACGGATCTTTTCCTCTAATTGAGGTTTCCTTTTGCTAGAGGCCGTAATTAAAGCAAGTAGAGTTCAGTGCCTGGGCTGTTTGCCGCACACTGGCTGGGGGAGGGGAAAGGAACTGAGGGAGGGGGAGCATCCTCATTACCCACCCTCTCCTGGACCCCAGACTCCTCTTCTTGCTACTCCCTCAAGACATCCCCTTAGATACACGACAGCCAAAGGCCTTAGCTTCTCTCCCAAATCCTACCTCCTTCCTTCCCAGTGCCTGCTTCTGGTGCTTCCTGCCTGCCCTCTTAGCTAAGGTCTGATTCACCCTTGGTATAAATTAGGGGCTGCCTCTGATACACACCCCAATCTCGCTGCTCCTGA
Organism: Mirza zaza; assembly: GCA_008750895.1. NCBI lineage: Eukaryota > Metazoa > Chordata > Mammalia > Primates > Cheirogaleidae > Mirza > Mirza zaza. Next base: position 41,262 of record VSMD01059600.1, read on the forward strand.
CCCTCCCCCAAATGGCCAACCATGCAAAGGATAAAGGAAAACTTCCCTCATGGCCTCTTCCCCACCTTCCTTCCCTCTGTTTGCCTTATAAGGGGTCTTCCCTGCCTCATTCAAGTGGCAAAGGGGACCCTGAACTAGGATGGTCCTCCAGCTCTCCTTAGGCATCAAGCTATACCAGGTCTGGGACTCCTCCTGGGGAGAAGCAGGACTCCACTGAGCCAGGAGGCAGCCAGGTCCCTGGAGAATCTTTAAGGGAAATGATATCCCCAAGAAGCTTCCTGCCCTGGGGGCCCTGCAGCCCCCCCCCCCATGGGGACCCACACTGAGTCCCAATCTCAAATCATCTGGACCATCCAAACTGGACAGACACTTGGGGTTCAGCACATCTTCCTCACCCCTCCCTTAACCAGTGGAAAACAGAAACCCGGAAAGAACAGTTGTGATCATAGCACAGGCTTTGAGAAAGACAGCCTTGAGTTGGAACCCTGGATCCTGCCTTTGCTAGTTGGGTAACCTTGGGCAAGTGGCTTTATGTCTCTATGACTTTGGTTCCTCATCTGTGAAATGGGCATAATAGTATCTATTTCATTGCAAGGAGTTAAATGATAGTACATGTAACACTCTTTACTCACAGTACCTGGGATACGGTAAGTGCTTAATAAATAATGGCCATTATTATTATCTTTATTAGGGAGGGACTTGCCCACAGTCACGTGATGGAGACTGGCAATGCTAGAGGGAGAGCAGCTGGACACTTCTGGATTGAAGGTTCTACGAGGACAGCATCTGTCAGAGTCATGACCACCGTCCTATGGAGCACCTTGACTTGTGCTCAATCATTACTTTTTGAATGAATGAATGAGTGGAAGAACCAGCCACACCCTTCTTGCTAATCCTACAGCCCTGGGTTCCTGCCTGACCTACAAACCGACTCAGCCCAAATCCACAGCCCTCCGGCCTTCCTCCACCCAACCTCGCAACTCTACCATCCTTGGCCCCTCCACCCTTCAAGCCACCGGCCTTGGCTGCACAGAGCCCTAGTGGGGCGGCGGGGTTGAGGCCATGGCAGGGGGCAAGGAAGATGGCTGGGGGTCCAGGGTACCCCCCATCGGTGTCCCTCCTGGGGCCAGCTGAGGGGAGGGAGGCTCCCGGCCCAGTGTCCTTAATAGGCTTTGGTCTCCATGGGAACCCAAGGGCAGGGGGGACCGGGCGGGGGAGGGGAGGCGGCCGAGGCCTGCTGACCAGTGGGAGCCGCCAAGTTCGGCGGCCGCTAAGCCTGAGTGGCAGCCATGGCGGCTGACCATTGTTCCCCCCTCGGCGGCGGCCCCTCGATCCGGGCGGGGGGCCCCCCGCCGCGGGGCCCTTGGCATTCCCGGCTGTCCCCCTCGCTCCCTGGCAGCCTATTCTCCAGCTCCCCCTGGCCTCCCCGGGCCGGTTTCACATGCCAACGCCGATTTAGGCCCGAACAAAAGACGCGGCCGCTGACGGCTTCTCCTGGGGCCCGGTTGCCATGGCAACGCCGGCCCCGGGGGCAGGCGGCCTCCAATCACAGCTGCTGGATCAGATTAGTGCGAGCTCTAATGCTCGGCGCTCAGACACAAAGACACCCCGCCGGAGCCGAGCCGGGCCTGCTGCTTCCCAGGAGCGCCCTTCCCTCTGGGGCCCAGGCACGCCCGACCTGCCCTCCGTCCTGCACTGGGTCCCCACGGAGGTGCCTTGAGCTGGGCCTCTGGCCCCCACACTGCCAGCGTCCGCGGGCCAGGGGGACCCCCCAATCAGCCACTCCCCCAGCTCCCAAACCCATTTCCCAAGCCACGTCCCCCTTGGTCTGCCCGGATGGAGAGGAGAGACCCAGCCTCTAGCCTGTCTCACCTAAGAAGAAAGACCAAGGACGCCAGCCCCAAGCAAAGAAAGCAGCAGCCCTCCGCCCCCAGACTTCAGGGCCTCTCTCTGCCATGTTCCCCATGGGACCTTGACGTTCACAATGCTCACCTTTCAGAGGACACCCTATTGTCTGATGTTGCCACACCTACCTCTTCATAGCCCCAGAAATTAAAGCTCCATGCACCTCTGAGCTGATAGCCAGTCCTCTGGCCTGATCAGCGATTGGGGTGCCCTCTCCAGCTCCCCCCAATACCTAGGGGGTCAGCTGCCCCCAGCTCCTGCCCCAAGCTCCCCACCTGTGCAAGCAGGGTGCTGAGTGCAATTGGGGATCACATTTATGGCCTCCTTATCATCCTCACCAGGAAGGGTGGGGGAAGGTGCAACCGCCTGGGTGGCCTGGACAGGTGCAAATTCCCAGGAGGCCAAGGGGCAACTGGATTGAACTGGCTGTGGGAGCACAGCCTCCCTCAGGAGCATGAAAATAAGCCAGAGAAAAATATGGGGGAAAAGCAACCACAAGGGTAGCTACTGTGTGGCTTCCTCCCTGGGGATGTCAGAGTCTGAGGCCCATAGATGGGCCAGGAGCCTGAAAGGTGGACGGGCCTGGCCTTCCCCGCAGAAGGACCTAGTCCCCCTTTCACCTCTTGCAGGAATTGGAATGACCTGGCTGCACCCCACTTGCTACCTAGATGTTCCACAGTGTGTTCACACCCCGGCAAGCATCCCCAGAAAGCACCCTCATTAGACCCACCTTCCCAAACTGCTCAAAATATTGCTTCACGTCCTCCACCGTGGTGTTCACTGACAGGCCCCCCACAAAGATCTTCTTCGTTCGAGTCACCATCTGTTAAGGGAGGGAATGAGAAAGTGGGCATCTGAGTCCTGTGGCCTACCGCCACCAGCAGGGGCTCAGGGCCCCCCTGCCAGGATGCCAGCTGACAAGCTCTCTGTGGCCCCAGCCTCTTGGAAGAACCGCCCCCCCCACAAGCTCCCCCTTGGACTCCTGCCTCCAGGCCTGTCATGGGCAGCTGTGCACCCCATACTCTGGCTGGCTTGAGCTTTCCTCCCTCCTGCCTCCCTCCCTGGGGATGATGTCCAGAAAATGCATTCCCTAAGGACTAGCACAGGGAAGGTGGCGGGCCAGTGCCCCAGCCCCACAGCCTAACTTGAAGACCCCGCCAGCACTCCTGGGAGATGCCAAGGCCCATCACGGGGTCTCCCTGAACTCGACGCCGACATTTTCCTCATCGACCTCCTCCCAACCCAACCTCTGGCAGCCCCATGGCCCCAGCCCTGTTTTAGGAAGAACACATGGTCCTAATTACCCCAGGAGCGCATGGCTAATCCGCGGCAATTCCCAGCCCCATCCTAACACTAAAGCACCTTCTGTCACCAAACTGCTTAATGGAATTAACCCAATTCCGACCATGTGCTCCCTGGTATGGCTTCCTTCGAATACCTGCTCCATAATTGTTTTCAGGCCCTTGGCTGGACCCCTTCCAGAGATGCCCCTTTCCTGTCTCCTAAAACTGTTCTTCTCTCTTCACCCTGGCAGGATCTGGGGGCCTTGACGGAATTCACTGGCTCAGAATCTTAAAGCGCTCTATCTAGTTCCTACCAACCCCCTTGCACAGGGGAAAACTGAGATGACCTAGAGAGGGACTTTGTCCTAGGACACGTGATAAGTCAGCAATCTCAGGGGTCCTGACCCCCTGTACTGGAATCAATCTTTTCTCCTGTCCCCTATATTCAATCACTTAAAATTTAAGATCTGGTTAATGGCCCTGTGGCCTGGGATAGAATCTTAGGCCCTTGCCCTGCACCAAAAGTTTTGAGTACTATATTGGCCAAGTGTTCAAAAATCTATTTTTTGCACACCCTGCCCCTCTCCCCAAGAAAACTCGCCAGAACACCAGGGTAAGAGGGCATTTGAGAGAGCAACCAGAGAAACCTAAGCTGAAAGACAACAGGTGACAGACCCCATGGTCCCCTCTCCCTCTGCAGGGGTAGGAGGATGACCAGGGCATCTGAAGTAGCTCCTTAGCCTGAATCCTAGCTCAGCCTCAGGGGCTAAGTTTGTCCTGTGTTTGACCCCTGAGGCCCTAGGCACCAAGGCTGTGATCTATGAGGCTGGAACTAGACTCAGGCTCCAAACAGTGCTGGCTTCAAATACAGGAAAATGAATCCTGAGGGACCCCTTTCTCAAGCCACATGCAGCCCCTTTCCAGTCCACCCCAGAGCTCTAATGGAAAGATGCACAATGTCTTCAGGCTACAGAGCAAGGACATCAAGAATCCTCTCCTCCCACCCCAGCCCATTCCAGAAATACTCCGGAGGTTGGTTCTGGAAGCATCTTCCATAGCAGGGAATGCTGGGAAAATCACTGTCCAGAGTTGCCTGTGGTATTCGAGCTCTTCCCAGACACAAACACACCTACCTTGGGCTGTGCTCGCCGAGGAAAGGCCACCTTGGGGTCAATCTGGAAGAGAAGGGAAAGGTAGAAAGGGTCTTGGTTATCACACTTCAGATGGATGACCACACAGCCTTCTGCCCTGAGGACCTCTCTTGTCCCAGGACACAAAGGTGACAGAAACCACAACAGCCTCTGGCAGGAAAGTGTAGTCGTTGAGCATTTAGGCCTTAAAACCAAACTGCTGGCCAGGCGCGGTGGCTCAAGCCTGTAATCCTAGCTCTCTGGGAGGCTGAGGTGGGCGGATCATTTGAGCTCAGGAGTTCGAGACCAGCCTGAGCAAGAGCGAGACCCCGTCTCTACTATAAATAGAAAGAAATTAATTGGTCAACTAAAAATATATGGAAAAAATTAGCCAGGCATGGTGGCACATGCCTGTAGTCCCAGCTACTCGGGAGGCTGAGGCAGCAGGATTGCTTGAGCCCAGGAGTTTGAGGTTGCTGTGAGCTAGGCTGATGCCACGGCACTCACTCTAGCCTGGGCAATAAAGTGAAACTCTGTCTCAAAAAAAAAAAAAAAAACCAAACTGCTGGGTTCAAATCCTGTTTATACTGCTTCCCAGCTATGAGACCCATAGACAAGTTATTTCAGCTCTCTAAGCCTCGGAGTCAAGTTCACTTACAAAATGGGCAAATAACATCCACCTCAAAGGGTGATCTGCAGATTATGATACTGTCTATCTCACAGCAAGAACAACAGCAACAACAAAAGTAATCCAAGTCTTATTCCTCCAAGTGTCAGGTGAGTGGAGGGCCTTCCTTGCTCAGCTAACTTCACACAGATACCTGTCTAGATAAAGCAGCAATTCGGCTTGGGAATAATAGAAATGAATGTGAATGGAAATCCTCTTTCCCTCCAAAAGGCCACAAGACAAGAGTTCATAATCACCAGGAGCAGGCTCAGTTCTGTTTCTCTAATTCTATCAACATCTAACAGCCCTCCTGAGGCTCTGAGCAAACAGCTCCCTGATAATGCCGCCAGGCTTGGGCAGAGTGGGAGTGTGGTCTTTGGTGACATGAAAGGTCACGGCCTCTTGCCAAGCCTGTGATCTTGGTAACTCACTTGGACCCCTGAGCCTCAGTTCCCCCATCTGCAAAGTGGGGACAATCACACCTGCTTTTCCCAGGGGCAAATGACTGTGGGGAATCAAATGAGATAACGTGGGTGAAAGCGGCCCTTTGTGAACTGTCCTTCATTGCACAAACAAAGGTGCTATTACCAGCAGGCCACCTTTGCCCTTGGCTGTGAACAACCAGAGGGATAAATCAAGATGCACTCGGGTGCTCCTGGGTACTGTAGCCGTAGTGACAAACAGCAAAAGACAGGACATGCCACACTATGATCAACACAGGGCCTATGAAGCTGGGTCATGCCAGAGTTTCTTGCCACCCACATGGGTGGACATCATTCATAAGTTCGCCAGCCAATCGCATGGAAGATCTATCTTTTCCCAAAGTTCCTTCTGTTCAAAACTCAGCCTCGTTCTAGGCAACTGGCTCTGGTTTCTCCCTGCTTGAATGGCACGGACTAGAGACCAGCTTCCTAGAGGCTCCCAGAACCTGTCCACAGAAATGGAACCTCCAAAATCAATGCTAGAGCAACGACTCCTCTCTTGTGAAGTCCCTGGGCCCCAGGGAAAATCACAGAGGCCCATTTACCCCATGTCAAGTTTTGATTCTATACCTCTATGGACATTTTCATCCTACTATTTCTCCCAGAAGCAGCTTTCCCACTCACCGGCACACCACACACAGTCCCCCTGCCCAGACCCTGATGGGGAGACGGTACTCAAGCCACGTACCCACAGACCCACAGACACGCAATCCCTGATACACCCCACCTCCACTCTGACTCACAGCAGGCAACATAAATAAAATCCAACAAGTAAATAAAAGGTGAAAGTTAGAACCCAAAATAGACTCCCCACAGTAAACCTCCTCCCACCCCCTTTGCCAAGGCCAGGGGACGCCAAACACAGACAAAGCCCTTGCCCTTGTGAGTCTCAATCTCCTAAGGATATTCATCTCACCCTCCTTCCTCCTCCTTTCTCTTTCCTCTTATCCATCTTCCATCCTCCTGCCCCCTAGCCCCAGCCCCTAAATCTCAGCTTCCTGAGCACTGCAGGAGCCATGGGTGCATTCTGAGGACAGGGGATGGTAGGAGAACAGGCAGCTTGATGGCAGATAATCACCAAAAACAATAGGCCACTGTCTCTCCATTTCCAACTTGGGTCACTCAGGCAGCGCCAAGAAGATCCTTTCAGAGCCGGCAAAGTTGAGGCCTGGCCTCATTTGCTCATTACTGCAAGCGGGAGTGGAAGCCACTGGGCAGAGATAAGAGGAGCTGGGGACAGGCGGTAATTTAACAAATTCTTGGGCACAACCAGCTATTGTTGCAGGTAAACAGGAGCCAGTGACTGACCCAAGCAGGGAGGCGCAGGGTTGGGGGAGAGTGGGGGAGTGTGGACAGAGGAGAGCGTGCTGTCCCAGCCCCCTGGCAGACAGACATCCCCATCACAAAGTAACCCCTGACTTTCTCTTTTTCCTCTCCCCTTGAGCCAACCCTTGGCCAGCGCCCCCTGCAGGGTTTAAGACACTGGGGAGCACTGAGATAGAAGCAAAATGTTCCAGGAGTTTGAATGCCAAACAAGCAGCTTCTCCTAAAATCTAGTCTGAAGAAGGCTCGTTTCCAGGCAAGCTTGTGCCCTGGTCTCATAAATCCCCTTCCTGGGCAAAGCAGGTCCCTGTCGTCCACACAAAGCAAGGAGCTCATTGACCAAAAGTCCGGGGGAGGAGGGAGGGGGGATTCAATGATGGTTTGCCATTGGCCTGGAATGAAGGGGGTGTCTAAGAGCCAAATACTAGTTAGAGTTCAGAGAAGCCACCGGGTGGGTCACTGCAATCCTGACTCACCCAATTTGGGCTAGGGGAGGGACCCAGCCCCACCCCAAGCTCTGCTCTGAGGCATCAAGACTAGTACTTATAGGAAGAGGGTGGCAGCGGCTTCTTCCTTCGCCCACACTAGGGGAGGGGGCACGCAGCATCTCATCGCAGGCCTGGGGTTCTTCTCCTCCCTCTCCCCCCAACTCTAGTGACAAAGTTTCCGAGCATGGCAGCCCTCTTACTCAGAAAACTCCCTCTTCCTTCCTCACGGACCCCGTCCACCTGTCCCCAGGGGAGGGTCCCGACCCACTCCTCCGAAGCCTCCCTCTCCCAAAGGACCCCCGAAGCCCTGAGGGCCACTCACTGTTTTGGAGTCGAGCTCGTGCCGCGATTGCGCCAGCACTTTATCCACCCCCGCCTGGTCCATGAAAGTGACGAAGCCGAAACCCCTGCGCGCGGTAGTGAGGGAGAGGCAGATGGTTACAAGGCAGTGAGTGGCGGGTGGAGAGAGGGGCGAGCCGGGAGCAGGAGGAGGGGGTGAGGGGCTCACCTGGATCTTTTGGTCAGGGGGTCCCGCATCACCAGACACTCCTTCACCTCCCCGAACTGGCCGAAGTACTCGCGCAGCCCTTCTGTAACCACACACCCGCCTTCGGACCAGCCCGGGCCCCCGCGCCCTTCCCCCCTCCCCCGTCCTTTGCCCTTGGTGACCCCGGAGCGGCCCGGCCGCCCCCGCGCCAAGCTCCCCGCGCGCTCCCCGCTGCCGCCGCCCCCTCCCGCCCTCGCCCCGCTCCCGCGGAGCCTCCTAGCGCCCACCGGGGCCCCGGGAAACCGAGGGCCGAGCCCGGCTGGAGGGGGGACGGCTCCGGCCGGGTTCCCGCCGCTCCGGGAGCAGCCTCACAAAAGTTTGAGCCGCAGGTGCGAGCGGAGTTGGCGCTGCCGCCGGCCGGTCCCGGGGGCCCAGCCCACCCCCCGATGCCCCCTGAAACCCTCCTCTGCTCCCCTCCACCCGCTGGGCCGTGTGCGTTCGCGGATCGCCCTGCGCTCTTGGGGTCCCCGGGCGGGGCGCGAAAGAGGGCGCGAGGGCGCCCGGGGTCAGCAGGGCGCAGGGCCGGGCTGGGGTGTCCGGGTCCGGGGCGCCAGGGGGTCCGGGGTGCCCTGCCGGGCCGGCGGGCGCTCCCGGGCTCGCTCACCCTGCGTAGTCTGCCAACTGAGTCCCCCGATGAACATCTTGCTGCGGGAGGAGGAGAGACACAAAGGGCCCGCGTGAGCGCCGGGCGCCAGGGCGCAGGGGGCGCGGGCCCGGGCCCCGGGGAGGCCCGGCCCGACCCGGATCGGCCATGTTGGCGGGGCCGGGGCGGGCGCGGGCCAGGCAGGCCGGGCCGGGCCGGGCCGGGCCGTACCAGGGGTCGTGCGGCGAGTCCGGGGAGGCGAGGCCGGGTTGGGGCGCGTCAGTCTCCATCGGGAGCCGCGGGCGGCGCGGGCAGCGGAGCGGCGGCGGCGGCGGCGCTCGGCGCGGGGCAGATGAGGAGCGCGGCGAAGGGGGCCGGACGGACAGGCCATGCTGCCCCCTCCCCCGACCCCGCTCGGGCGGGCGGGCGGGGACGGCCGAGGGGAGGGCCCGCCGGGGGCCGACCTGCCGGCTCCTCCCCCCGCCGCCCTGCGCGCATAAAGCCCGGCGCTCGCCCGCGCGCCTGGGCGCCCGGGGAGGCGGCTGCGCCGGGACCCCCTTCCCGCGGGGCTCCCGGGTCCCCGGGGCCGAGAGAGACCCCCGAATCCCGGTGCGGGCCGGGACCAGGGTGCGGCCGCACCCCCCACCCACCCCAGCGCGGGGGCCCGGCTGCGGGAACACCCTCCCGGAATGAAGCGCTTCCCGGTGCCTTCAAGGTAGCTCGGTTCCGGATCGGGGACCCCCCCAGTCCTCCCTCTCTGGTCCCCGCTATCCAGAATTAAGAGATTCCCCCATCTCCCTGGGTCGGGAGGGAGATAGCCCTAGTGCCCCCAAATCCTCACACGTTCCAACTGGTGAGAATCCCTCCATTTCCCGGGTCGGAGCGAGAAGCCGCCCTCGGAGCCCCCAATTTCCTCCGAACCTAAGAGTCACCCCCCTACCCCAGGGCTCTAATTTAGAGTCCTCAGTCCACTCCCAGTAACCCATATCCAATTTGGGGAACCCTCTCAGTGCCTCCCGTCCCGGGTGGGGAGCCTCCCTCAGCACCCCAGTAGAAACCGCATCAGTTTCCCCAATCCCTCCTCAGCCCTTGCCGTCCAGACTCGGAGTCCCCCCTCAACTCCCCCAAATCCCTTACGTCCAAGCTCGTGGACCCTATATGGTCTGTTGAGAAAAGCCCCACCCCACGCCTGGGTTCCCAGTTTGCCGCCACCCACACCCCACAGTGTGAGGAGTCTCCCCAGTCTCTCTCTCTCCCTCCCTGGCTCACTCCTGGCAGCCCCATCCAGACTCCTGTCCCTCCGGATTCGGGAAACCCGGTTCCAGACGCTCACCGCCTCCTCCCCACCGAGGCTGGGGGAGAAGTCAGTGCCTCTTGGAGGCTCCGGTTTCCAGTTTAGGAACCCGCTGGCTCGGTTGTGTACCTTCCCCTCCGAATGACCCCCTTCTTTTGCAGGGGTCTAAACTCCACCCCGTCCTATTGGAAGAACCCACTGCGTTTGGAGTTACTTCCCTCTGTCTGTCTCACTTTGAGACTTACTACCCATGAAGGCTAACACTTTCCTCCCTACGCCCATCTTCTGGTCTCTGGGATCCCCCAGTACTTTCATCCAGTGCTCCCGGGAACCACCTCAGAATCCCCCAAATTCCTTCTTTCCGGCCTGGAAACAACCCTGAAAAAGTCCATTCTGGATCACTGGGGGAGTTGGGGATCACTCTTCTTATCCCCACCTCTCCATATCAGAGCCAAGGACTCAGGCAAGAAAGAAACCAGCCCAGAAAGGGTCAAAGCAGGAAGCTAAGGCAGCCAACATCCTCATCCCCCTCCCTGCTGGGGGTCTCACAAGCCCCTCCCTCCCAACTCACCTCCCACTCCACCCCGGCCAACCTTAGACCTTAATCCACCCAGTGTAACCCAGTGACAACCCTTGGTGACAAGCCCTTTGCGCCTACCTTCACATCCTTCCTGTGTCCAACCATCTTTTATTAATGTGTAGAGCAGCTCTGGGCCACATAACTGCCCCCTGGAAGGGTGCCCATCCCCCCTTCTTAGCACATTTTCCCTCCCCCTACCCCAGCCACCATACTTAGAAGAACGTGAGAGACTCACAGTAATGGTTTCCTTGGGGACCTTCTGGGAGTGCTCAGCAGGTATATCCTGCCACCCTGTGAGCACAACACTAGCAACAAACTTGCTTTTTCCTGTTTTCATCCTCCTCTCAGCCCCATGATTTCTCAGCATCCCAACACAAACTGGAACTTCAGGTGTGTTGGAAGAAAGACACAGATGAGGGTCAGCAGGTGGCATCTGCAATATTAGGGAACTGGGCATTGCTAGGTCTGACCTTAAAGTGGGCTCAGCGGAGAAGTGCAGGGAGTGAGATCTCCAGGTGTTCATGGGCATTGATTTGTGTGCTGGCGCTGTTGGCCAGGTGGCTTGGAGGACAGGCAATGGGTGAGGGTCATTTGTTCAGAGCCAGCCAAGACTGTGTAAGTGGCTTGAGATAGGATCTATTTATTAGCATCCTCATTCAGGACCTCAGAGAAGGAGGCATCTACCTCTTTTTGTTGATACTGGTTTGTAGCAGAGTCACATATGGGGTCAGCTTAGAGGAGTCCTTTCCCACTGCAGCTTTATCTCAGCCTCGCAGCTCCAGTCCACTTTGTTCACAGTAGGGGCTACAAGTCCTTCTAGAAGTAGCCCTCACAGGACAATGCAGCTGTAAATACATGATCCTCACAGTAGTGGAGGATCTCAGCGGTATTAAGGGAAAATTATCTTTAGAGCAACTGGCCCAGACTCCAGAATTAAGAGATTAGAGGATGTGGTTCCAGCTCTTTCTCTCTAGTATTACACACACACAGCATTGCTTAAAGAATAAAAGAATAATTTGCTTTATAGTATTTTTAATCCTCTCGAGAAGGACAGTAGGGCAAATGACATGATGCCCAAGCACTAAGAGGCAACTTGGTGCAAATGTTTACTGAACACCTTCTGTGTACCAGACACTGTCTTAAGTGCTGTATTCCCAGCACCTACCTTTGTGAAGTTTGCTTTCTAGAGACGTGAGTCAGATAAGTAAATGAATGAACAAATGAGTGAGTGAATGAATGAATAAACAAATCAATAAGTGGTGTGCTCAGTTAGATGTAAGTGCTGTGGGAAGGAAGAGTGATAGGGAGCGTGGGTGGCATGGGAAAGAGGGTGCTACGCAATTTTAAATTAGGAAAATTCTAATAGGAAGGGTGATGTTTTAGCAAAGACTTGAAGGAAATGAGGTACATGAATGTATTTTATTATCCAGAACTCTCATTTAAGCAGAATGTCTGCATCTCCTGAGTGCAATGATAATTGATATTCACATTTTGACTTTCAGTACTCTAAAACTGTGGATCCCAAACTTTAGTGTGAATAAAATCACCCAGTGATTTTCAGTAGACTCGGGGTGGATAGGGGCTCTGAAAATGGCATTTTAAAAGAAGCACCTTTATCAAATGATACAGAGAGCTGAGGTTTTCCCTGGCCCACTCTTGGAGTAATACGGCTCCAAAATATACTGAAGAACCTTTGAGAATGATAATAACAACAACAAAATTAAAGATTAAATTATGGTCCATGTGGTTTTAGTGTTGAGAGTATTTTACTGTGTTCTCTTCCTTTGAAAATGCAATACCTAAGCAAAAGCCCTGAATTACCCAGAATATCCCATTTCTTGTCCATGCAAGAGAAGAGAAAATGTATCGGAGGCTGATAAGGAGCCATTACATTTATAATCCGTCCATTTTACAACCTTCTCCCACTATTTTTTAAATGGAGTTTATTTTCAGAGCAGTTTTAGGTTCAGCATAATTAATGGGAAGGTACAGAGATTTCCCATATACCCTCTGCCCCTGCATATGTACCGCCTCCCCCACCATCAACATCCTCTACCAGAGTGGGACATTTGTTACAACTGATGAACCTACACTGACACATCATTAGCACTCAGAGTCCATAGTCGACATTAGCATTCACTCTTGGTGTTGTGGCTTCTATGGGTTTGAACAAATGTATAATGACATGTATCCACTGTTATAGCATCATCCAGAGTAGATTCACTGCCCCCCAAGTCCTCTGCGCCCCACCCGTTCATCCCTCTCTTCCCCTCAACCCTTGGCAGCCACCGATCCTTTTACTGTCTCCATAGTTTTACCTTTTCAATAATGTCATATAGCCAGAATCATATAGTATGTAGCCTTTTCAGATTGGCTTCTTTCACTTAGTAATAACCATTTTAAATTTCCTCCATGTCTTTTCATGGCTTCATCTTTTTTTAGTGCTGAATAATATTCCATGCCTTAGATCTGTAGTCCCCAGCCTCTGGGTCACAAACTGGTACTGGTCCGTGGCCAGTTAGGAACTAGGCACACAGCAGGAGGTGAGCAGTGGGGCTCCCCATTGCTCACATCCCAGCCTGAGCTCCACCTCCTACCACCATGGAAAATTGTCTTCCATGAAACGGGTCCCTTGGTGCCAAAAAGGTTGGGGACCACTGCTTAGATGTACCACAGTTCATGTATCCATTCACCTACTGAAGGACATCTTGGTTGCTTTCAAGTTTTGGCAATTATGAATAAAGCTGCTATAAATATCTGAGCACAGGTTTTTATGTAGACATAGGTTTCCAATCTCTTGCATTTTTTTTTTTTTTTTGAGACAGAGTCTCACTTTGTTGCCCAGGCTAGAGTGAGTGCCGTGGCATCAGCCTAGCTCACAGCAACCTCAAACTCCTGGGCTCAAGCAATCCTGCTGCCTCAGCCTCCCAAGTAGCTGGGACTACAGCCATGTGCCACCAAGCCCGGCTAATTTTTTCTCTATATATTAGTTGGCCGATTAATTTCCTTCTATTTATAGTAGAGATGGGGTCTCGCTCTTGCTCAGGCTGGTCTCGAACTCCTGAGCTCAAACGATCCGCCCACCTCGGCCTCCCAGAGAGCTAGGATTACAGGCATGAGCCACCGCGCCCGGCCTCAATCTCTTGCATTTTTGCCCTAATTTTTCTCTTTACTTTTTCATTCTCCCAAATTTCTGGAGCCAGCCAGGAGGCTATCAGCTGGAGTAATGAGAACACTTGACTGAGAGTCAAAAGATGCACAGGTTGGTCCTGGGACTACCACAGTTTCTGGTTTTTTTTTTCTTTTTTTTTTTGAAACAGAGTCTCACTTTGTTGCCTAGGCTAGAGTGAGTGCCGTGGCGCCAGCCTAGCTCACAGAAACCTCAAACTCCTGGGCTCAAGCGATCCTACTGCCTCAGCCTCCCGAGTAGCTGGGACTACAGGCATGCACCACCATGCCCTGCTAATTTTTTCTATATATATTAGTTGGCCAATTAATTTCTTTCTATTTATAGTAGAGACGAGGTCTCGCTCTTGCTCAGGTTGGTTTCGAACTCCTGAGCTCAAACGATCCACCCGCGTCGGCCTCCCAGAAACCTAGGATTACAGGCGCCCAGCCACCCTGCCCAGCCTCACAGTTTCTGTTTGGGTGGTTCTAAGGATACACGACTTAGTCTTCTGTGCTTCCATTTACTCTCAGAGTTGCTACAAGATTTAAGTGAGATCATGTGTATGAAAGTACCTTAAAAACTCTAAAGCACTAGGGAAACCTAAGGATGGAGCTGTCCATCAGCTCTATTCAATAGAATATTATTTGGCCACAAAAAGGAATGCAGGGCCAGGTGCAGTGGCTCATACCAGTAATCCCAGCAATTTGAGAAGCCTATCTGGGAGGATCACTTGAGGCCAGGAGTTTGAGACCAGTCTGAGCTAGACGGACACCCTGTCTCTACGAAAAATTAGCCAGGCATGGTAGCATACGCCCATAATCCCAGCTACTCTGGAGGCTGAAGCAGGAGGATTGCTTGAGCCCAGGAGTTTGAGGTTGCTGTGAGCTATGATGAGGCCACTACACTCTAACCCAGGTTATAGAGGGTGACCCTGTCTCAAAAAAAAAAAAGAGGAATAAGAAAGAAGAATTACAGTACCGGCCGGGTGCGGTGGTTTACACCTATAATCCTAGCATTCTGGGAGGCCTAGGCAGGCGATCGTTTGAGCTCAGGAGTTTGAGACCAGCCTGAGCAAGATCAAGACCCCCGTCTCTACCAAAAATAGAAAAAATTAGCCAGGCATAGTGGTGCATGCCTGTAATCCCAGCTACTCCAGAGGCTGAAGCAGGAGGATCGCTTGAGCCCAGGAGTTTGAGGTTGCTGTGAACTAGGCTGATACCACAGCACTCTAGCCTGGGCAACAGAGTGACTCTGTTTCAAAAAAAAAAAAAAAAAGAATTACAGTACTGATATATACTACAACATGGATGAACCCTGAAAACATTTTGCTACGTGAAAGAAGCCAGAAACAAAAGGCCACATAGTTTATGATTCCATTTACATGAGATGTCCACAATAGGCAAATTCACAGAAACAGGAAGTAAACTGGTAGTTGCCTAGAGCTTGGGGGATGGGGGAAGACTTGGGGGGAAATGGGGAGCGACTGCTGATGGGTACAGGTTTCTTTCTGGAGTGATGAAAATGTTCTAAAATTATAGTGATGGTTGCACAATTCTGTGAATATATTGAAAACACATTGAATTATATACTTTAAGTGGGTAAATTAGATGCTATGTTAATTATGTCTCAATAAAGCTGTTTCAAAAAACAACAACACCTAGTATGAACCTTTCCCTGATCCCAGTGCCTATCCACAGAATAAATTTACTCTCTTTTCTCCATAGCACTTTGCTTTTACCTTTATTACTATTATCTATAAATTATTAAGCATTTTCCATATACCAGACACTATGCTAAGCACTTTTCAGGGATTTTCCCATTTCATTCTCCCAGCAATTCTACAAGAAACTACTGTTTTTAGTTTATTGATCGGGAAAATAAGTCTTAGAGAATTTAAGTAATTTGTTTGAGGTCATATACAGATACTCCTTGACTTATGATGGGGACACAGCCCAACAAACCCCTCATAAAGTCAAAAATATTTTACCCAGTCTTGGTGGCTCACGCCTGTAATCCTAGTGCTCTGGGAAGCCAAGTGGGAGGATTCCTTGAGTTTAGGAGATAAAACAGAAGAATTAGCTGAGCGGCTGCCTGTAGTCCCAGCTATTCATGAGGCTGATGCAGGAGGATCGCTTGAGCCCAGGTGTTTGAGGTTGCTGTGAGCTATGAAGACGCCACTGCCACTCTGCCCAGAGCGACAGAGCGAGACTCTGTCTCAAAAAAAAAATTTTTTTTAAGTCAAAAATGCATTTGGTGGCTCACACCTGTAATCCTAGCACTCTGGGAGGCTGAGGCAGAAGGATCACTTGAGATCAGGAGTTCAAGACCAGCCTGAGCAAGAGGGAGACCCTGTCTCTACTAAAAATAGAAAGAAATTGGCTGGAAAACTAAAAATATATAGAAAAAATTAGCCGGGCATGGTGGTGCATGCCTGTAGTCCCACCTACTGAGGAGGCTGAGGCAGGATTGCTTGAACCCAAGAGTTTGAGGTTGCTGTGAGCTGGCCTGATGCCATGGCACTCTAGCCCAGGCAACAGAGCAAGACTCTGTCTCAAAAAAAGAAATGCATTTAATACAGTGATAAACCCACTGTAAAGTCAAAAGCCAAACATCAAACCATTGTAAGCCAGAGATCATCTGTATTAAGTGATAAAGTAATAGCTAAGATGTTTTGAGCAATTACTCCATGCCAGGCACTTTGTATGAGGAAACTTATTCAACCCTTACAACAACCCTCTGAGGTAGGTCCCTATTTTACAGATCAGGAAACTAAAGCCTTGAGAGGCAAACTTGCTAATAAAGATCAGATTGGTAGCAAGTAGGGGAGCTGAGATTTGAACTCAAGTCTGATGCCACAATCTCCATGATGAACCACTGCATTATACTATCTACCTCTTTAATGCATGCGCAATCCACCTATTATTAGAGATGGTTCTGGACTGTCTGTTATGCTGGAATGACAGCTCCTTAAGGGCAGGTCCCTGTGCTAAACCTCTTTGCATTCTCCTCCACCACCCCATGCTTGGGATCATATTTATGCTAAGTACTCAATAGCTGCTTATTAATTACTTGCCTAGAAACTGCCACTGTGCTAGGGCTAGAGGATGGATGGTGAATGAAATAGACAGCTATACCTGCTTTCATGGAGCTTACAATCTAGAGACACTCACAAGAGTTTCATATACATCTTTTTAAGAAGGTCATTTTAATCACTACAATAATTCAGTGTAGTAGGTTCTATTAATATGCCTGTCTTATAGATGAAGAAACTGAGACTCAGATACCTAAAATGACATGCGCAAGGTCAAGCAGGTGGCAAGTCTAAGAGCCCAGCTCTCCTTGACTCAAACCTTATGCTACACTCCGTCTCCATTTTCCCCCCTGACTTTCCCCCTTGCACTGGCATGGAGGGAATTAAATAAACTATTCTGCTTGCCCAGCTGAGAACACCCACAGTCTGTCCAGACCTGCTGACTCTCCCACTTTCTCACTTTCTCACTGTCGCTTCCAATGACAGCCAGCGCTGATTTGATGTGTTGGTGAAAGGGGGGTTGCTTTGGAGTTTTATGTTTTCAGCATCTGAAGTCACCCCTCTGCTGTAATTAACTAGGTGATTTAGTCTGCTCAACTAATCATCCCACAATTCGGGGGCAAAAGACAAAGATGTTAAGAGCATGCCTCCTTTATTTTTTATTTTTTTAAATGTTTATTTTGGGAAACTGAAACTGCAGACCTGGAGAACTGAAACTGCAGGTCTGTCGGTGGTGACTGGGGGGGCGGGGAGGAGATGCCAGGCTGTAGGCAGTGGCTTCTGTTATACTCAGGCAGGACATGAAGATGAGGATCTGGCTACAGGGGAGGGTCCCATCTATACTCCCTGTCTGGTGGACAAAAACATTCTTTCCCTAGAGACTAGGTTTTCAGGGATCCCAGGGAAACAATTTTTGGAGTCAATGAACATAGTGGAAAAAGTATTAGGGTACCAGGAGCCTGAGGTTCCTTCTCTGACCTTGAAGCAGGGATTTCCCCTGTCTGAGCCCTAATTTATTCATGTGCAAAATGGAAAGTGGCCAGATTATTGCAGAGAAGGGAAATTGGTTTCAGTTTTTCTACTGATTGGTAGTGGCGTGAGGCTGGGCAAGGACAGAAATCTGTGATTGATTAGTGATGTCTGCCTTGGATGCAGGGAATTTGAATAGCGGAAGGTGTGCCATAGATTTGCCTTCTCTGGATTAGATGATCACCACATCTTTTCCAGTTTTGGTCTTCTAGAGACTTTAGAACAAGATGAGCAAGGATTAAGAGCTACGCAGCAGCCCCCTGCCGAAAAAAGAAAAAAAAGAGCTACACAGAATCCCCAGGAGTCAGGCAACCAACGAAGGAACCATCAAAGTGACAATTTTATTAATAATCATAATACATGATTCTATATGTGGAAGGAAACAAATTGACATCAAACTATTAAGGTGGGGTGGGGGACAGGAGGGGCACATATAGAGTATTAGTATGAGTACGGATTCTTTCTGTGAGATGAGATTCATCTTAATAACCAAAAAACAGAGTAAAAATAATTTGAACAAGATATTTAAAGATTGTTCAAGAACATTGATAGCAGCATTATCTATAATAACCAGAAATGGGAAACAATCCAAATGTCCATCAACAGGAGAATAAACTATGATATATTCATATAATAGAATACTATGCAAAGGAACAAATGACTGACATATGTAACAATATAGATGTTGTTACAGTATGTTGAGCAAAAGAAGCCAGAAGTTAAAAAATACATAAACAAATTCCATTTCTAAGAAGTTCTGGAACAGGCAAAACTAATCTATGGGAAAAGAAGTCATAATAGTGTTTAATCTCTGGAGGGAGGGGATCAGATATTGTCTTAGAAGCAAGAAAGAGCTTTCTGGAAGAAGGAAAATTCTATATCAGTGCTGTCCAATAGAAATAAGATGCAAGTCATAGTTGTGAACCACATATGTAATTTTAAATCATCTGGGAGCCACATTAAAAAGACATAAAAGGAAATGAGTAAAATTTATTTTAATAATATATTCAAAACTTTACATTTCAACATGAAATCAATATAAAATTATTAATGATATGATATATTTTACATTCATTTTTTCACATTCTTTGGTATCCAATGTATATTTGGCACTTACAGCACTGGTCAGGTTGGACCAGCCATATTTCAAGTGCTCAATAGCCACACGTGGTGAGTGGTCACTGTCATGGACAATACAGGTCTATTTCTTAATTTGGGCTGTGGTTATATATAAAAACTCATCAAGCTATACACTTAAAATGTGTGCATTTTACCTTATGTAAATTATACCTCATTAAAAAAGAGAATAATGCTTTACTAAAAAGGCAAAAAGAAATTTAAAGGACTAAATTAAAGGAAGTAAGTTAAATTAAGAGAGTGCAGTTAGAGTAATCAAATCAAAGAAAGAATGAGCTACATCCATAAATATATTTCCACCAGCAAGGAAATCCACCAGCGCTAAGGGTCCCAAAGACCAAGTCATAAAACCATTCTTGATCATGACAGATCAAATTTCTAAAAGAGAGTTTAGTTTTTGGTCTTTAGCATTGTATCCCAATTTTCAAATGTGTCACGTCAAACATGTAAAAGTAGATATTGACAACTTTACTGAGCCCTACTCATTATGCTTAGGATGATGTCAAGAGCTGCAAAGTTACATTTATTTATTTATTTATTTAGACAGAGTCTCGCTTTGTTGCCCAGGCTAGAGTGAGTGCCGTGGCGTCAGCCTAGCTCACAGCAATCTCAAACTCCTGGGCTCAAGCAGTCCTGCTGCCTCAGCCTCCCAAGTAGCTGGGACTACAGGCATGCTTCACCATGCCTGGCTAATTTTTTCTATTTTTAGTTGTTTGGCTAATTTCTTTCTATTTATAGTAGAGACCGGGTCTCGCTCTTGCTCAGGCTGGTTTCGAACTCCTGACCTCGAGCAATCCGCCTGCCTTGGCCTCCCAGAGTGCTAGGATTACAGGCGTGAGCCACCGCACCCGGCCAGGTTACATTTAATTCTTTCCGCAGTTTTCTGAAGTTGGTTCTGATATGATCCTCCCATTTTGCAGATGGGGAAACTAGGGCTCGGTAACTTGCCCAAGGACACCCCACTCAGAAATGGCAAAGAGAAGCTTTAAAGGCAGGTTTCTCTGGCTTCTGGCTTGGTATGTTTAACCACTACTTCTACTGAAGCTGGACGATGCTTTCCTTGCTTTAAATAAATAAATGAAGAAGAAAAAGAAAGAAACAAATGAGGAAAAGTAGAGTCAAGGTTGTCTATAAATGTCTTCATCCTTGGACCACCTCTCCGGAGGGAGAGAGGAAGATCTGGGGTTACGAAGAATTCAGGCTGTCTTATCTGAATGCCCCTGAAAGCATGAGTCACGTGGGAATGTCATTCATCAGCAGTGTCCCAATTTCAAAAAGGTTGAGAAAGGCTACCTTGGAGAGCCTCTGATGCCCGCCTGTAGCATTAGAGATAGAGAAACAGAGAGACAAAGGAAGAAGTGTGCTGCCCAAGGTCACACTGCTAGTAATCAATCAGTGGCTCCATCTCTGCACCTTCCTTCCCACTGAATGAATCAAATTTGCCTTTTCCGCCGTGTCAGGTACTTTGGAGGTACCCGAACCTGAATAAGGCTTGCTGCCAGTTCTTGAGGAGTTTACGCTCCAGTAAAGGGACAAATTATAAAAAGCAAAGTATGAGGGCCCTAAGAAAGCTCTGGAGGCTCAAGGGAGAGAGAGAGAGTACAGAAGTTGGAGAGGAAAGGGAAGGCTGGCATTTGAGCTGGATCAGAAAGGCAGAAATGGAGGAGTAGACACTCGCCAAAGGAGAGCCAGTGGGCACCTGAGTTGATGTATTTCCCATCTGCCAAATTCTTGCCTCTAGTGTCTGGCATGGTGTTGGGGCTACATTAAGGTTCAACCAGTGTTGGCTGACTAACATGCAGAATAGAACTCTTTTCCTTTTTTTTCTTTTCTTTTTTTGGGGTGACACAGTCTCATTCTGTTGCCCAGGCTATAGTGCTGTGGCGTCAGCCTAGCTTACAGCAACCTCAAACTCCTGGGCTCAAGCGATCCTCCTGCCTCAGCCTCCCGAGTAGCCGGGACTACAGGCATGTGCCACCATGCCCGGCTAATTTTTTCTATATATTTTTAGTTGTCCAGCTAATTTCTTTCTATTTTTTAGTAGAGATGGGACCTCACTCTTGTTCAGGCTGGTCTTGAACTCCTGACCTTGAGCGGTCCTCCCACCTCGGCCTCCCAGAGTGCTAGGATTACAGGCGTGAGCCACCAAACCTGGCCTCCTTCTTTTTTTTGGAGATGGTCTCGTTCTTTTGCCTGGACTAGAGTGCAGTGGTGTCAGCCTCACTCACAGCAACTTCAAACTCCTGAGCTCAAGCAATCCTCCTGCCTCAGCCTCCCGAGTTACTGGGACTACAGGTGTGTACCACCACACCTGGCAATTTTTTTCTATTTTCAGTTGTCTGGCTAATTTTTTTTTTCTATTTTTAGTAGAGATGGGGTCTCGCTCTTGCTGAGGCTGGTGTTGAACTCCTGACTTTAAGTGATCTTCCCTCTTCGGCCTCCCAAGAGTGTTAGGATTATAGGTGTGAGCCACCACACCCTCTTGAGAATAGAACTCATTCATCAGAAATGGAAAGAGAAAGATGCATTCATTTATCCATTCAACAAATATTTACTAAATTCCTATTATGTTCCAAGCATAGTGCTAAGAGCTTTACTGGGACTTGAGTCAAATATAACTATTTTAGCCGTCATCAAGCCTACCACTGTCTACCTGACATACTATAAAAGCAACAGTAACAGTATTAGTAGTAGCCAAAATTATCGTTTATCACAAGCTTACAATGAATGTGCTAGGTGCTTCACTAAGCAACTTACTTTAACTCACTCATTTATTCTCTACCTCCCCCCCCAAAAAAAAAAAAAACTGAGATAGGTACATTTATTACTTGACAGAAGGGGAAAGCCAGAAAAAGAGGGGATGTGTGACATCCTAAGGCCACACAGCAAATAAATAAGGAGCTTGGATTTTTTAACACAGGCTCTAAACCACTCTTGGATCCAATAATTTCCATCCATTTTCTTGTCCAGCATACAAGTCCAGGAACCACCTTCCTCCAGGAAGATGTCTGTGATAGCATACCTGATCCTCCAGCGGCCACTGTTGCTCCCCACCCCGGCTGAACTCTCCACTGGCTCCCGTGCACTGGTAAAACAAAATCTAAA
Organism: Mirza zaza; assembly: GCA_008750895.1. NCBI lineage: Eukaryota > Metazoa > Chordata > Mammalia > Primates > Cheirogaleidae > Mirza > Mirza zaza. The sequence goes on from VSMD01059600.1 coordinate 63,015, forward strand.
CCCTTACAGTGGCCTACAAAGCTCAGCACGATCTAGCCTCTGCTTTCCTGTGTAGCCTCATCTCCGCCACACCCCACCTCCCCTCTTCCCTCCAGCCCACTGGCCATTTGAAGCCTGGAAATCACCAAACTCTGTCTCCATGCAAGACCTTTGAACAGTCTCCTCCCAATCTGGAGCATCCATCTGTCAGCTAGGAGCACCCCTTTCTCTACTGGAGCACTCTTCCCTCTGCCTGGAACATCCTTTCTCATCTAGGAGCACCCTTCTCCCAACATGGAGCATTCTGCCCTTAGCCGGGACACTCTTCCCCAGCCTAAGCACACTTCCCCAGACTGGAACACCCCTCTCTCCTTTCCATGCCTGGCTAACTCCTTTCTACTTTTCAGTTTTGGGCATAAATGACGCTTCCCCACAGGGTCTTTCCCTGATCACTTCTCTGATCGTTTATTCCTTTGCCTTTTCTCTATTGCTTTTCCCTGAAGCACTTGCCACAATGTGTATTTGTGTGTTTACGTTGTGTGTCATTTAGCTAATGCCTATATATCCATAGGCCATATGCTTCCTGAAATTAGGACTATTTTCTTCCTGTTCCCCATTATATGACTGTCATATAGTAAGCACTCTCTACATCTTGGTTGAATGAACAAATAGGTAAATAGTGGGGTAGGCACATTCTCCTCCTTATGCCTTAAGGAATAATAATAATCACTGTTATTTATTGAGTTCTTATTGCAGGGTATGCACTTTCACATGCTATTTCATTGACTCATCTTACAACTCTATGATGCAGGTATAATTATTAGTATCTCCATACAACCAACGAGGACACTGAAGTTCAGAGAAGTGTCACCACTTGGGCAAGGTCACATGACTGGTAAGAGGACAAGCAGGACTTCAACCCAGGCCCCACCACCCCAGCATGTCTCCCACATTACCCCATACTACCTCTCAGAGAGTGGGACAGGGCACTTCCAAGACTGTCTGCTCCTGTTCTTTCTTTCAGTTCCTTCCATGAGGGGTTTCCTACTTTGAATTCTTTAGCTAGCAGAAGGGGATCAGGACAGGACCTTGCTCCTTAACATATAACATTAATACACAGCTAGGAAATAGATGGAACCAGGATTCAAACATTCAGCATTCTAACATCAGACTTTGTGACCCGGAAGAGGGAAGTCAGACCCAATCTGGAGTGTTCACTCCCACACCTTGTGGCAGGCTTCCAGCTATCCCTGCAGAAGGAGGGCTAACCTTGCCCTGTCTTCAGCACCAGCAAGGCCCAGAGGAGTGAGACCCCCTCCAAGCACTCAAAATAATCCACCAAGAAAAGATCAGGCCTTCTATATGTATTTTTTTTCTATTTCATCTCTTTGAAATTTCTTTCTTTCTTTTTCGTTTTTTTTTTTTTTTTTTTTTGAGACAGAGTCTCACTGTGCTGCCAGGGCTAGAGTGTTGTGGCATCAGCCTAGGTCACAGCAACCTCCAAGCGATCCTCCTGCCTCAGCCTCCCGAGTAGCTGGGACTACAGGCATGTGCCACCATGCCTGGCTAATTTTTCCTATATATTTTTAGTTGGCCAATTAATTTCTTTCTATTTTTAGTAGAGACGGGGTCTCGCTCTTGCTCAGGGTGGTTTCGAACTCTTGACCTTGAGCAATCCTCCCGCCTCGGCCTCCCAGAGTCTTTGAAATTTCTTTTGCATATGTTTTATAACACAGATATGATAACAGTAGAGTACATATGTATATACTTTGTAAATAAGTAAATCTATGAATGTTAGAGATACGGACTCAAAAGTTGTTTGGTCTTAGGGATGTATAAGCACAAAAATTGGAGCTCATTGGTCAAGATGGCAAGGACAAGGATTAAAAACAATTATTATAGGATATCTACATGCAAAAGAATGAAGATGGGCCTCACACCATGTTCAAAATTAACTTGAAATGGACTAAAGACTTAAGACTATAAAAGTCTTAGAAGAGGTGTGCAGAGGGCTCACATGGGGAGTGTGGGGCCGTGTGCAGAGGGCTCACGTGGAGGGTGTGGGGCCGTGGGCAGAGGGCTCACGTGGGGGGTGTGGGGCCGTGGGCAGAGGGCCCAGGTGAGGGGCATGGGGCCGTGGGCAGAGGGCTCACGTGGAGGGTGTGGGGCCGTGTGCAGAGGGCTCACGTGGTGAGTGTGGGGCCGTGGGCAGAGGGCTCATGTGGGGGGTGTGGGGCCGTGGGCAGAGGACTCACGTGGGGGTTGTGGGGTCTTGGGCAGAGGTTTCACGTGGGGGTTGTGGGGTCGTGGGCAGAGGTTTCACGTGGGGGTTGTGGGGTCGTGGGCAGAGGGCTCACGTGGGGGTTGTGGGGTCTTGGGCAGAGGTTTCACGTGGGGGGTGTGGGGCCGTGNGTTGTGGGGTCTTGGGCAGAGGGCTCACGTGGGGGTTGTGGGGTCTTGGGCAGAGGTTTCACGTGGGGGTTGTGGGGTCGTGGGCAGAGGGCTCACGTGGGGGGTGTGGGGCCGTGGGCAGAAGGCTCACGTGGGGGGTGTGGGGCCGTGGGCAGAGGGCTCACGTGGGGGCTGACGCCTGCTTGCAGAGAATAAAAAGCAGAGAAAGACAGTGAACATGTAGTAAGGAGTATAGTGAATATGGGTCTGGAAAGCCACATGCACAGTACCGTTATATTTAAATAATTTGAACTGCTCATTCTAAATTTCAGTTTTTTAAAAGCCCTTTTAGTGAATTGAATTGCATGTGTTTTTTAAAATTTACAACTACATTTTCGAAATAATGTTTTTTGGCATTCTAGAGACCTTTAAAAATCTTTAAAAGAACGACAATAGAAATCAACTTGCAAACCTTACAGATGTCAATTAGCACAAGGTGAAAGTTAAAAAAAAAAAGTCTTAGAAGAAAATATAGTGGTATATCTTTGTGACCTTAGAGTTGGCAATGGATTCTTAGTTGTGTCATCAAAAACACAAACAACATAAGAAAAAAAAACACCCAGATATACTGGACTTTATTGAAATTAAAAACTTTTGTGCATCAACTAGTTCAACCTCTGTGGAAAGCAATATGGAGATACTTTAAAGCAATACAAGTAGATCTACCATTTGATCCAGCAATTCCACTACTAGGCATCCACTCAAAAGATCAAAAGTCACTTTATGAAAAAGACACCTGCACTAGAATGTTTATAGTAGCACAATTCACAATTGCAAAGTTGTGGAAACAACCCAGGTGCCCATCAATACATGAGTGGATTAATAAAATGTGGTATATGTATACCATGGAGTACTATTCAGCTCTAAGAAACAATGGTGATATAGAACCTCTTGTATTTTCATGGATAGAGCTGGAACCCATTCTACTAAGTGAAGTATCTCAAGAATGGAAAAACAAGCACCACATGTACTCACCAGTAAATTGGTATTAACGGATCAACACCTAAGTGGACATATAGGAATAACATTTATCAGGTATTGGGCAGGTGGAGGGGGGAGGAGGGGATTGGTATATACAAACATAATGAGTGAGAAGTGCAACATTTGGGGGATGGTCACGCTTGAAGCTCTGACTTGAGGGGGAAGGGGGGCCATGGGCCATATACGTAACCTTACATTTGTACCCCCATAATATGCTGAAATAAAAAAAAAACTTTTGTGGATCAAAAGGCACTATCAAGAAAGTGAAAACAGGCCAGTTGGGGTGGCTCACGCCTGTAATCCTAGCACTCTGGAAGGCCGAGGTGGGTGGATTGCTCAAGGTGAGGAGTTCGAAAACAGCCTGAGCAAGAGCAAGACTTCGTCTCTACTATAAATAGAAAGAAATTAATTGGCCAACTAAAAATATATAGAAAAAATTAACCGGGTATGGTGGCGCATGCTGGTAGTTCCAGGAGGCTGAGGCAGGAGGATCGCTTGAGCTGAGGAGTTGGAGGTTGCTGTGAGCTAGTTGATGCCACGGCACTCTAGCCTAGGCAACAGAGTGAGACACTGACTCAAAAATAAAGTGAAAAGAGGGGAGAAGGGGATGGGTATATTCATACCTAATGAGTGCCGTGCGCACCATCTGGGGGTTGGACACGATTGAAACTCTGACTCAGGTGGGGCAAAGGCAATATGTGTAACCTAAACATTTGTACCCTTGTATGATGCTGACATTAAAAAAAAGAAAGAAAGAAAGTGAAAAGACAGCCTGAAGAATAGGAGAAAATATCTGCAAACCATATATCTGGTAAGAGTCTAGTATCCAGAATATATAAATAACTCTTGCAACTCAATAACAAAAAGACAACCCCATGCATCCTTTCCATGGTGTGGGGTGGGGAAAGACAACTCAATTAATTAATAGGCAAAGGACTTGAATAGGTATTTCTCCAGAGAAGATACACAAATGGCCAATAAGCATGTGAAAAAGATGTTCAACATCTTTGGCCAGCAGGGAAATGTGAATCAAAGCCACAATGAAATGCCACTCCACACCCGCTACCGTGGCCATAAATAAATAAATAATTAAATAGATGGAAAATAACGAGTGTTGGTAAGAATGTGGAAATACTGGAGTCTTCTGAACATTGCTGGCGTGAACATAAAATGATGTGGCACTGTGGAAAACAATTTGATGGCTATTCAAAAAGTAAAACAGAGAATTACCATACAACTCAGGTCCTAGGTATATAACCCCAAGGAACCAAAAGCAGGTATTCAGAGAAAAACCTGCATATACGTGATCACAGCTGCACCGATGACAACTACTGAAAGACTGAAGCAGCCCAAATGTCCATCAAGTGATGAATGGATAAACAAAATGTGATCTACCCCGACAATGGAATATCATTCAGCCATAAGAAGGAATGATGTACCAATACATGCTGTGACACGGATGAAGCTCAAGCACATTACACCAAGTGAAAGAAGCAAGGCACACAAAGTCACATATTGATTCCATTTATATGAAATGGAATCGATGATATAATTCCATTGATATGAAATATCCAAAATAGGTAAATCTGTAGAGGCAGAAAGCAGGTTAGTGGTTGCCAGGGGCTAGAGGGAGGGGAGAATGGGGAGTAACTGCTTAATGGGCGTGGGGTTAGAGGTTTGCCTTTGGGGTGATGAAAATGTTATGAGTGTACTAAATGCAACTGCATTGCATACTTTTAAATGGTTAACCTCAAGAAAACAAAAATAGTTATTATAAAATAATACATGATTATGGTAAGAAAATATTTTTTCCAAATAGCACAGAATGGTACTAAGTGATCTCTTTCCAGTCCTCGTTTCCACGCTTCATAGGGAATAAACACAGACACTACCACTGATGATGTACTCTTCTCCGACGTTTTTCTATACATATAGAAATGTGCAATATGTGTTCACGTGTATTTGTGTGTAGATAGCTCCTTTTTCTCTTATGCAAATGATTGTATTATGTTTAGCATATTGCCTTTTTCTCTTGTCAATTACCATTTCATATTAATACATTCTCCCTAATGGCTCCATTAGATGTGTGTCCCATACCCTCCCTGTCTCTCCAATCCCAGACCTGAGGGTTCCACTGTCTCCCTCAAAGTTCAGAGTTCCAATGCTCGTCCTGCCTCCGACTTGTCTTTGACTTTGACCTTAGTCGTTGCTTCTGGCTTTGTCAAGAGTCTCTAACACTCAGCAGGTGCTTGGCCCCATGAGCTTTGTGAAAATGGCAGCTCCCTTCTGGCTCACCCTGTGCTACTCTAGGACCAGCTGGGGGTACTGTAGAATAAAGCCCAAGAGTGTAGACTCCCCCTCTTGCTAGCTGTATGACCTCAGGCAAGTGCCCTAACCTCTCTGAACCTCAGTTTCCTGAGCGACCTTGAGGATATTAACAGTCCTAATAATGCAGGGCAAGCACTTGAGCACAGGGCCCCGCTTAGAGCCAGTGGGCGTCATATGATCTCTCTGGAAGAGAAGATGGGCAGAGCCCTGGGTCTGTGGCCACCTGCTTTTGGGTAGGGCACTAGTGTGGGGTGCTGAGGCGGGAAGGTGAGGCCGAGCTGGGCGGCCCTGGGAACCCAGGAAGGAGGCGAGGCTGGAGTGGAAACGATTAGAATGAGAACAAACTGGCTCCTGAATAGAAGCTTTTATTCTTGCGGGAGAGGGCTTTGTTTCCCAAACACGTGACACACAAAAGCCTCTACTTGAATTCGGGAACCCTAATTGGTTCTCAGGTGGGGGAGGAGAGGGGTGTCTGGATTTAGGGATTCCTTAAAGGGGCAATACTATGGGAAGCTGAGCTCAGGGTTCCTCTTCATTGTCAGGGAGAGGGAGGTGGTGTGGGGGGAGGGGGAGAGCTGGACCGGTGGGGGTGGGGCAGCTGTTCTGAAGAGGAGGAGGAGGGGAGGGGAGACGGGAAGAGAGAGAGGCACAGAGAAATTCAGAGGCTCACAGCCTCTGGGTCAGTGCCTGGAGAATAGCAGGCATGGAAGGAGGGAAGGAAGGGGAGGGAGGGAAGGAGGAGAGAAGCAAAGGAGAGGGAGAGAGGGAGAGAGGGAGGGAAGAAGGAAAGGAATGAAAGAAGGAAGGGATGGAGAGAAGAAAGGAAGGAGGAAAGGAAGAAAGGAGGGAAGAGGGGAGAAAGGGAGGGAGGAGTTCTTACCATGTCCCATTAGGCCCTGTCTGGTTAAGACCCTTCCTCCCTCTCCAGCCTGGCCCCCTCCACTCCCACCCTGTCTCCCAGTGCTCCAGGCACACCGGTGCCTTGCATTTCCTCAGACTTCCCAAACTCTATCCTGCCTCAGGGTCTTTGCACTTGCTTTTCCCCTGCAACCTGTCATGTCTCCCACCCACCTACCCCCACCTTCCATGGCCATCCTGCAGTTCAAGGATCACCTCCTTGGGAGAAGACTCCCTAGACCCTGAGGACTCTTGCCCAAGCCTCCTTAGTGTCTCCAAGGCCCTTATCACCCACTGAAATTACTTGACTATGTGCTCAGCTCTCAGCACAATGCCTAACACACAGCCGAGGATCAAAAGATACCTGAGACTGCCTGGCTAGCTGACTGGGATAGGGGGGTAGTGGTGACAATAACTCCCATCCTTTGCTGGCCCCTGAGCCATTGCTTTTAGGGTCAGGTGAACTCAAGCCTCTCTTTGAAACTTGCTAGCTATGTAGCCTAAGGCAAGTCACTTTGCTTTTTGGAGTTTATTTTCCTTTTCTTCAAAGAGTACAGAACCTACCTCCCAGCGGTGTTAGGAGGATGGAAGAGAGAATTTAAGCATTGAGCAGAAGCCCTGCAGGCATATCTAGGCACCTGATAAACAACGGCCACATTGGTAGTCGTGCAGTAGATGTTTCTAGAAAAGAAGGGGAGAGGACCCCCGTTTGCTGAGCCCCAAATGTGTGGGCTCAAAAGGGAAAAGAAGGGGAGAGGACCCCCATTTGCTGAGCCTCAAATGTGTGTGGCAGGCACTCGCATACGGTATTTTGACAAATACTAGTAAACAACCTTTGGAGCAGGGTTGGATCGTCTTCATTTACAGATGGGAAAACTGAGCCTCAGAGAGGTTAAGAGACCTGCCCAAGTTCACACAGGAGGGAAGCAGCAGAGTCAGGATTTAAACCTGGCTCTGTCTCATCCCAAAGCCTGTGCTCGGCTCTCTGACTTCTAGTGCCAGGAGGCTGGTGATGGTGGGGAGAAGGAGGGCTTCAGGACCCCAGTTGGCACCCAGCCTCAGACTTTATTATAGTTGGTGGAGTCCTGAGTTCTGGACCATGGGCGCCATGCTTTGTGACTTATTATAAAAGTGATATTTGAGCACCTACTCATTCCCCAGCCCTGGCACACAGCTGTGAACGGGATGGTTTCTATCCTACAGCTGTGCACCCATGGGGCTGAGCAGGGTGGGAACAAGAACCCCAGCGAAATCCCTGGTAGGGGCAGATGTTTTCACTCCCGTCTGGGGTGAGGCACGGTGGGGGTACCCACACTTTGCCACAGCTGAAGGTATTGACTAGTTCTCTCCTGCTGCCAGCTCCAGCCTGGGGCCTTGGGTGCTGGGGCCCTTTAAGAAGGTTGTTCCCCCCCCACCCCCGCCCTCCCCCCTAATTAGCCAGCTAAAGAAAGAGCTGGCTTGAAATGGGATTGTGCAGACCCAGCTTTGGGCCCCGAGGACGCAGATCGGGGATTGTTATGCTAATCACCTGAGATCAGCAGTTCCCTTGCCCTTCAGATGCCAGGTAGCGGTGCCGGCTCTGCCCGGTTGCTGCGGCTGCAGGACAGCCGGGCTCTTCCTCCTGCTTCCTGCTTCCTCCGTCCCCCACTTACCCCGTCAGACTCGCCCTGCCTGTCCTCCCACCTGCCCGTTGGCTGGAAGGCTTGGCCTCTCCTAGAAATGTCCAGCCTAGCTCCTCCCACCCTGCAAAGAGAAACCTGCTTGCTTTCGGGCTGGGTGCTAATGGGGGACACGGAGACAGGACTCTCTATAACCCACTGTCATCTCCAGGCATGGAGTCTCATTTGTCCCTCCTAACACTGGGCTCTGGAAACCACACCGGGTGGTGCCTTTTTCACTTACTAACTATGCCATCGTAGGCAAGTGACTTTGCCTCCCAGAGCCCCAGTTTCCTCCTCCATTAAAATAGGTTGCTAATAACAGTACCTACCTCAAAGGATTGAAGTGAGAATGGAAAGACAGCAAGCATCTAACACGCCCAGCGCCCAGCGTAACTACTACTGTCAATGGAGCACTTGATAGTAGCTCTCTTGGGGAGAGCACCCACTATGTGTCAGCACTGTGCTGTGTACTTTTTTTTTTTGAGACAGATTCTCACTCCATTGCCCTGAGTAGAGTGCTGTGGCAATAGCCTAGCTCACAGCAACCTCCAACTTCTGGGCTCAAGAGATCCTCCTGCCTCAGCCTCCCAAGTAGCTGGGACTACAGGCATGTGCCACCATGCCCGGCTAATTTTTTCTATATATTTTTAGTTGGCCAATTAATTTATTTCTATTTTTAGTAGAGATAGGGTGTCACTCTTGCTCAGGCTGGTTTCAAACTCCTGACCTTGAGCGATCCTCCAGCCTCGGCCTCCCAGAATGCTAGGATTACAGGCTGTACTGTGTACTTTTATAAGGTATTATATACCATTTTGCCTTTTCAGCCACTGTGTGAGCTAATTAACATTATCACTCCCATTTTACAGATGAAGAAACTGAGGCCCAGAGAGTCTAACTCACTTGCTCAGATCCACCCCAAGCCAGTCCTATCTCTTAACCTCTATTCTGCAGTTTGGTACATGACCATTGATGGCGCAGAAGGTGAGCTTGTTACAAAGATGCTCGCAGAAATACGCGTAATAGTTGTCCGTTTAATGTGCAAGAGGAAAAAAATTAAAGTAGCATTTCTAGCCTATGAATTTACAAATAATATTGCTTGCGTCAAATATATTTAAGGCCATACGACGACAAGTACAAGTATGGTCATAGAGGCTTTATTCATAGTAGCCAAAAATGGAAAACAGCTGAGACATCCATCAATGTGAGAATGGATGAACCAACAGTGGTACAGCCATACAACAGAACCCTTTGCCTGCAGCAAAAGGAAGCACCCAACTGATCCAACTTACAACCTGGACAAATCTCACACACAAAATGTCAAGTGAAAGAAGTCAGACTCGAGAGAGTACATGCTGCACCATTCAGACTATAAAAAGTTCAACAATAGCTAAAGCAAATCTCAGGTGACAGAAGTCAGAATAGCAGCTGCCCCCGGGGAGGTTACTGCCAAGGGATCCAAGGGAAGCTTCTGGAGTGATGGGAATATTCTATATCTTGATGTGGGTATGGTCACATGGGCGTCCCCTTAGGTGTAAATGCATCCAGCAAGAGGTACGTTTAATATTTGTTCAAGTTAATGTATAGAAAGTATACATCAATAAATCACCGTTACTAAGTTAAGTTTTTAAAAAGAAATTTATTTATCTAAAGACATGGACACAAGCCTGACACAAAGGAAAAAGAAAGTAAAAAAGAATTTTAAATTATTTTAAAAATAATAATAATAATAAAGAAATTTATTTAAAGAAAAACAGTATCTAAATAATAGTTCAGGGGCTGTGCAGGTGTGGCCAAAAACCAAAAAGCAAACAAACACAATTTCAAGGACTGGAGTTGGGGGTAAGGTAAGTGCCAGGCCATGGAGTTTTATCGGTTTCTCCCTCTCGTAGGGGGCCAGATAAAATAGAGGACGCCTAGTTAAGTTTGAATTTCAGCTAAACAACAAATACTTTTGCAGTACAAGTATGTCCCGTGCCATATTTGGGAATACTTATACTTAATTTTTTTTTCTTTTATTTGTTTTGTATCAGAAATTCGAATGTCATTGGGCAGTCCCGTGTTTTGCTGAATCTGGCAACCCTGCCCTCTCGGGACCCGCCCCGTCTCGCAGCCCGGTGCCCACCGCAGGCGGGAGCGGCCTGCCCGGTGCAGTCACGCCGGGCGCAGCCTGGCAACGCGGCCACAAAGGGAGCCCGGGAGGCGGAATCTTTCCACATGCCTGATCAATGGGGGCGCGGAGACGGCGGCGCAAACAGGCCTGAGACAGCCGCACAAAGAGGAGGCCCCTCGCCCGCTCCTGCTTTCCATTGATCCCAGGCCTTTGTGGCTCGGACAACGGGGGCGCGGGAGGCACCTCGCAGGGACTTGGCCCTTTCTCACTGGGGGGAGAAAGCCCGCGAGGACCCCCGTCCCCGCCAGCCCTCCCCACCGTCCCCTCTCCGGTGGGCTCCAGGCCTCAGGTCTGGGGGATGTCCAGAACCTATCAGGGCAAGTGGGCAGGGCACAGGGTGGGGTCCTGCCAGGCCAGGAAGATCTGGGGCCTGCCGGGAGGGCCAGCCACCCAGCCCTGGCCTCCTGAAGACCCCCCAGTCTGCCTGGCAGGCCTTCTCTGTCCCCCTGGTTACAGGCAGGCCTTGCACAGTCTCTATTTTTTTTTTTTTAATTTATTGAGCAAATATTTATTGAGTGTTTGCTCCAAGCTGTTCTCACTCCCTCCTACCCCCATGGCCACTTAAACTGGCCAGTTCCTCCTCCCAGTGTCACTTCTCTGGGAAAGCACCCCTGACCCCTCTCCCAGCTCAGGTTGGGTAGGGACACCCCACCCCCCACCCCTGTGTGCTGGCTCCTACTCTTCAATCATGCTAGGAACAGCTAAGAATTATGAGGTGCTGACCGTGGCCTGCCGGGCGAAGCCTTTGACATTTTGTCTCCTTTAACTCTCATCACAGCCCTCTAGGTTGCGGCTAACTGTGATGGTTTCTTCAGAGGTGGAAACTGAGGCTTGGTATGCCAAGGTGGTCACCCAAAGTCACACATGGCTAGCAAACCTCGGCGTGGGGATTTGAACTCAGGCAGTAGATTCCAGAGCCTGGAATCTTCCCATCCCAGGTTCCTTCTGGGCTCAGAGCAGGATTTGGCACTGGGGCCCAGTAATGAATTGCTTATCCCGTCAGAACATTCACCCACTGTGCTGTGTCTACTTGTCCATTTCCTTGTGTGTCCCCACTATACTGATTGCTCTGTGACCTCAGCACCCAACACAAAGAAGGTGCCCAAGGTTTATTTGTTGATCTGAACTATTGGGTTTAAGAATTTCACTGGGCCCTGCGGGTGGGAAGTGAAAGGAAGACCTGAAGATGAATCTGGTACAGTTTCTGCCCACAAATGAGCTTGAAATCAGACACTTAAATAGCATAAGAAGGGCTGCAGGGCTCTGGAGTATGCTGTACAGCCCTGCCCCCCACTTTAAAAGATCAGTGTCATTAAGGTATAATTTCCGAGTGAGAAAACGCACCCATTTTAGGTGTCCAGCTCGATGAGCACCGACAGATGCATATGCCATGTAGCTAGCATCGCTGCCAGATGTGAACATTTCCGCCTTCCCAGGTAAGTTCCTTGTGCCCCTTGTAGTCCAAGCTCCTCCCACCCCTGTCCCAGGCAACTCCTGATCTGCTTTCTGTCACTATAGGTTAGTTTGCATTTTCTAGAATTTCATATAAATGAGATCATACAATGTGTACTTGTTTGTGTCTGGCTTTTTTCCCTCAATATGCTAATTTGGCAATTCATCCATGCTGTCGAGTGATCTCTTAGTTTCAAATCCTGTTTCTGCTCCTGACTTCGAGTCGCAGCCTCTTCATCTGTAAAATGGGGGTAGATTCTACGAGATTTAGTTGAGAGAATGTTTGCAGAGTGTACGGGACCTGCACACAGTAGGCATGCAATAAATGAATGCTCTTGATTAATATAATGTTTCTGCTAGATGGTTAAGTTCCATGAGGACAGGGACCTTGTCTATTTTGTTCACCACTCTGCACTAATTGCAATGGCTACTATTTATTATAGATGGTGAATAGGAGACTCAGAGAGGTATAGTATAACTTGCCCAAGATCACACAGCAAATAAGAGGCAGAGTTGAGATTTGAACCCAGGCAGCCTAGTCCTGGGGTCCTTTTTATTATTAAATATTATGGTTTTGCATATGGGATCTTTATTCCTAATCACTGTAGTAAACTGCCTCATAACTCACTGTTCTGACAATCTCCCCAGACCTTCTCTTCTTGTCCCCTTTACTTTTACTGACTGCTCCATGGAGGCAGCATAACGTGAGAAACTCTCCTACTACTAACATATATTATATATTTTAGTTGATGTGCCAGGAGGTATATTTAAGCCCTTTACATATATGAACTCAATCAACTCCCCAATGACGCTGTAAGGCAGGTACTGGACTTCTCCCCATTTCACAGATGAGGAAACTGTACTGCAGCCGAGAGAGAGGCTGTGGGTTCAGAGTCAGGACATCTTCCTTTTTTTTAAATGGCTACATAATAATTGTACATATTTGGGGGTTGCACATTATAGTATTTTGATACATGCATACAATGTGTAATGACTGAACCAGGGCAATTGGGATGTCCATCACCCCAAACAGAACATTCCAGCTCCTCTCCTCTGGCAACGTTGAACTCTACAACAAATTGTTCACTACTATCACCCTGCCGTACTATAGAACACTAACTTTCATTCCTTCTAGCTAACTATTTTTGCAGGACATCTTCCTTTTGAAGCCCAGGTTTGCCACACTTTCCGTGGGACTCGGGCAAATCTCTTCTCTGATGGCCTGTGTGTCCTACTTGCCAGGACTTCCCCAGGCTCCTCCCTGACCTGGCATGTTTCTGGGTGCTGCTTCTCTCTAACCCCTCAGCAGGGTTTTCTCTTCCTGCCTATTCTAAGTTTCTTTCTCCCTCCCCAGCCCTTAGCAGGCCAAGGCTACAATTTCAAAAGGAGTTGAGTTCCTTCTGGAGAGGGGCTGGGACTGAACCCCTCCCCTCCAGTCTCTTCCCATAAATACCCCCTGTGTGCAGCACCCAGGGGCCTGGGGGAGCCTGGCTGGCTGATCTGTAATTAGAAACTTTTCTCCCTTCCCTGGCAGGAGGAGGGAGGGCCCAGGTCTGGCCCAGTCATTTTGTTTGTCATGAATTATTCAGGAGAAGGGAAGTGGAGTGGAGCCGGCCCCTCTGCTGACCACAATGTCTCAGGCCCTGCCCACAGCAGCCTGTCCCACCCTACTCTGTCCCTTTCACCGTTCCAGACCCAGAGAACAAACCATGTACCAGGCACATTTACAGAGGGGGTTTTCATTAGACCTGGTGAGGGAGGTATGCTCAGCTAAGGGAGGTGACAGGGACTTACCCAAGGTCACAAGGATAGGAAGAGGACAGCTGAGCTGGAATTCGAACCCAGGAGGTTGCCATTCAGTGCTCATTCTGTGCAGCTGTAGATGCTGGATGGGGGTGGGGGAGGAATGCCCACCAGGCCAGCTGGGAAAAGACAAAAATGTTACTTTCCTTTCTCCCCTTGCCTTGTCCTTGCTAAGTCTGGGTTGGAGAGGAGTGAGCTAGCCTCATGGAGTACTGGCTGGCTGACGAGCAGGTGACGTCACTTTTCCTGCAATGTTTTTTTTGTTGTTGTTTTATTTTGAGACAGAGTCTCGCTTTATTGCCCAGGCTAGAGTGAGTGCCATGGCGTCAGCCTACCACAGCAACCTCAAACTCCTGGGCTCAAGCAATCCTCCTGCCTCGGCCTCCTGAGTAGCTGGGACTACAGGCATGCGCCACCATGCCTGGCTAATTTTTTCTGTATATATTCGTTGACCAATTAATTTCTTTCTATTTATAGTAGAGACAGGGGTCTCGCTCTAGCTCAGGCTGGTTTCGAACTCCTGACCTTGAGCGATTCGCCTGCCTCGGCCTCCCAGAGTGCTAGGATTACAGGCGTGAGCCACTGCGCCTGGCCTTCCTGCAATGTTTAATAGAATCCTCACAAATCCACCTCTGAGGAAGGTGTTAGCATGCCCATCTTACGGTTGCAGAAACTGAGGTTCAGCAATAGCAAAGGAATTTACTCAAGACACACACAGCTGGTTTGTGGAAGGACAGGGACTTGATCCTGGCACATCTCTCCATGGCACACTATTTTTCCACAACTCCTGATGGGTGGGGAGGCAGGGGCACCAAGGTGCCTGGGTTCTTGAGTCCACGAGGATCCTTGGATTGGACTTCCCTGGTTGTCAGACCTCTCAGTGTCCAGGTGCTGCTTCCAGGACAAGCCTCTGAGAATCAGGAGCATCCGGCTGCTGTGTGCCACCCCACTCCCACTAACCTCGCAAGTTGGCCCTTTTTAGAAGGCTCAGAGCTTCCTCTTTGGTACGAAGCTGGCAGTTCTAGGAGACAGACCAGCTCTGAGTGGAGCTCCTGGGGAAGCTAAGAGCACGGGATTCGGAAAAGGACTGCTTGGTTCCATCCTTACTATCTTCATGAACTTGGGCCAATTCTTTAAACTCTCTAAGTGTCCGTTTGCCCATCGATGAGGCAAGAAGTAGATCAGAAATAAACGTGAGCTGTTGTGAGGAGTAAAGATGATGGAGTGTATAAAGCACATAACATAATGCCTGGCAACATAGTGAGTGCTCAGTATATGTTGCCATTATTATTATTATTATTAATTGTTATTATTCCTGATGACAGCCTCTCATTAAGCTTGGTTAACAGAGAGTCAGGAACTACCAGATGGTGAACATGTGTCTTCCGGAAACAGAAGCTCAGTTTTCCCTGGGGAACTCTCCCTCCCCAATATCAGGCCCTGTACCTTGGATGGGGCTTAATCTGCCTGCCCTTAGCTACAGGGCTGGCCCTGTGGATCCTACCCAGCCACAGGATTGGCTGAAGAAAGGCCATGTGACCCAGTGAGAGCCAATTAGAGAGAACTCTGAGATTTTTGCTGGAGAGAGGCACTCTTTTCCACTGGGGGTAAAAAAGCAGGCATGGGGCTTTTGAAAAGCCATTTTGTCACCCTGGGAAGGAAAATGTCTGACATTGAAGCCACAGAAGAAAGCAGAGCTAAGACATGGCAAGAACACTGAAATCTTTGAACTGCTTGATCCAGTTATAAGTTAGTGAGTAATAATTATTACTATTAATTTTTTTGTTTGAGTCAGTTTGAGTTGAGTTTTCTGTCACTTACAACCAAGACTTCTGACTAAAGGTGCCAATGTTGTGCACACTCTCTCTCTCCATTCTCTCTCTCCCTCCCTCTGTCTTATTCTCTGTCTCTCTGTCTCTCTCTCTCTCTATATATATATATATATATACACACACACATCCATCTTCGATTAAAATGACAGCATATGTTGAAGACTCACTTCTAATTATTACTTTTGTTTTACAAACTTAGGTCAAGAGAGAATATCGAGTAAGACTTTAAGATTCACAACATGTAGGTACAAATTAAGAGCCTTTACTCACTAAACTTATACTGTCATGGTGTCACAGGCTTGGAGTCATAGCTTGGCTTTAACCATGGTTTTCCTTTCTGCTTTCAGGAAAACATTTAATTTCCACCCTGGGCGTAGTCTATCCCTGGCTTCCTTGTGGTGTACTGTTTCTGTCTGCCTTTTGTCTGTATGCTGGTGGTGTCAGGGCCAGTAACTATCTGTTTACAGTTTCAGACAGAAGCATTAATTGCCTTTTGAACCTCCCATTTTCCTCTAAGAACTCCCTGCTCACTGTCTCACTTGCATTTCTTTCTGTACAATGAGAAATGTCTATTTTTTTTACATAAAATCTGACCACCTGCAAATCCCTCCATATTCTCTTGCGAGTAGGCAACACGAGAGGGAGACACGTAGGCGGCAAATATCTGTGCAGAACAGAGTTTACAGGACAAGTTGTCACAACCCAGAAGCTTCTAGGCCACACAACAAGGCAGCTGCAGGGTGGTAGGATGAGTGCTGGAATTGGAGGCAGACCAACGTTTGAAAGCTGGTTTTGTCACTCTCTTGCTGTGTGACCCGGGGCAAGTTACTTCATCTTGCTGAGCCTCAGTTTCCTGATCTGTAAAGTGAGCATGACGGTACCTGCTTCACAAGGTTGGGTCATGTAACTGCCTGACAAAAGCACTTTCCTCTGGCACGTTTCTCTGCCCTTTACTTGTCTGATATGAGTTCGAAATAATAATGAAACTAACATTTACTGAGTACTTACTGTGGTTCAGCATTATTTCAAGTGGATTCCACCTTACAACGAACACTTTGAAGTTGTTACTGTTAATACTATAATATAATACTCCCACGTTACAGGGAAGGAAGAGGATCAGAGAGGGTAAGTTGCTGGGATCACACAGCTAAGAGGCAAAGCTGAGATTTGAACCCAACAGTTTGACCCCACGAGCTTTCTCTTAGCCATAACTATATGGCCTCCACTGTGCTAGTAGCTGTCAGCCACCCCACCGGAGGCCACATAGGGCTACAGGCTGGGGGTGCTGCCTTCTGGGGAAACCTCATTGTCTTCTGACTTCCCTGGCCCACATATCAACTCTACTCCACCGAGAACTTGATTGTCTGAGTCTATTGGCTTCCAAATATCCAAATCCCAGCCTCCCCTGGACACTCGTGCCTCCTGTGTACTAACAGGGCAGGAGAAGCCAGGGAGACAGGTCCTGTGGGAGCCTGGACAGGGAATCCATGTGTGCGCACATCCCCACATGCCTTGCTCGGTCGCTGTCATGCCAGCAGATCACAGGCTAATATGTGCATGTGCCATGCAGTAAGGCTCACGGTGAACACACGAGTACACAGGCACATATGTGTGACCCCACAAATACATGCAATCCCCCTCCCATACTCACATGTTCACCCACCCTGCACGGAGTCCCTGGGCTTGGTCAGAACCTCGCTGGGCAGTGGGGTAGTGGTCCAGTGCACACACTCTGCTCTTGACTGCTGGGCTTAAATCCTGGTTCTGCCAAATCCCAGCTATGTGTCTTTGGGCAATCCTCTCACCTTTCCTTTTTGTCAGAGACAGGGGTCTTGCTATGTTGCCCAGGCTGGACTCGAACTCCTGGGTTCAAGCGATCCTCCTGCCTCAGCCTCCTGAATAGCTGGGACTACAGGCATGTGCCACCATGCCCGGCTAAATCCTCTTACCTTTCTGTGCCTCAGTTTCCCCATATACAAATGGGAGTAATAATAATACCTACTCCCTTGGGTTGTTTTCAGGAGTGTTATATATATATATATATATATATAAACACACACAGCACATGGGAAACAGCCTTTAAGTGGTGCTGTATCCTTTATCTGTTAACAAGTCGACTTCTCTGGGAAGCAGACTCAGATGGAAATTTTTTTAGATGCTCTTGGGAGCAGAATTTTTTTAGAAGGTGCTCTTGGGAGCAACATCTGTGGCCAGGAAGGGAAGGAAGCAGGATTGGGTAGAGGGAAGATTTGGACTGTAATGTGGTGTCACTGGAGGCCTCAGTGACCCCATAGAGTTCTGAAGTTGAGACAGGTCATCAGTGTTGTCTTGAACTGAGATGAGGGGCTGAGTATTTATACTTCCAGCCACAATCCAAGGATGTGAGCTGCACTGGGAAGGTGGCATGATCCCGCTGGGATGGCCGCCTCCAGTGTGGGCTGGTGCAAAGAGGGACTCAGCTGCGAGCTGTCAGCAGCCTAGGGAAACTCATGCCTGGGCCCAAGAGGCGACCAGGGCCGGACCCGTCTAGATAACAGTGGAGGGGGCATCCTCTTCTTTCATCTCTGGGCTCCAAACAAGGACCCCTGAAAACAGCAAATCAAGGAGCAGGAACTTTCCTGGGCTTGGGAAGCAGTTTGCTCTTGCCTCTGTATTCCACGGTACCTCATTCTAACCTCAGGATTCCATTTTGCATATCCTTGAAGAATAACGGTGATGGTAACATTAAGGAGCATTTACTCAATAGACACAAACCAGCTCTAAATACTTTAAGTGGATGAACTCGTTTCATGCTTACAATAACTCTATGATATAATATTGTTATCTGCACTTTACAGACAAGGAAACTAAGGCCCAGAGAGGCTGGGTAATTTGCTTAGGATCACACAGTTTGCATGTGGTGGAGCCAGGATTCTAACTCAGAGAGTTGGTTGCAGAACTCATAGTCTGAACCAGCATGATTAGTGGTTAGTGTTAACATGGATGATGGGTCTCCATGAATCAATGAATGGACAGAAGGATGGAAGAACAGATGGATGGACAGATGGATAGATGGATGGATGGATGGATACCTAGTATCCTGGCCTTCCTGGAACTTTCCATCCTACTAATTGCCTCTCTCTCTTGGCATAAGAGCATCTGAATCCATATCCACACCTGCAGGGAGCAGGGCGTTAGCCTTAGCAAGAAAGACAGATCTACATCTTCACCTCCTGGGGCTACGACCTCCAGCCAAGAGATGATGGGCCAATGTAACTGAGCAAGACCGCAGAGGCAAGGGCAGAATCTCTGTAGCCTGGGGAGAGCCTCCCTCTCTGTGCTGCTGAAGCCGCCTATGTAAAAGGTATCAGCTGGAAATTCTAGTCTAGACACCTTACAATTCTTTGAAGTGGGAACTCGGGTCAGGGCAGGGCCTTTAGCCCTCTTTCGCCTGCAGGGGCCAAGCAATTCCAAATTCCCTTCTTCCAGGCACTGTTTTCTCTCCTCTGCTTATTTTTGCACCCTTTCTCCAGAATTCTCTCCTCCTTCAGGCATTTTTCCTTCTCTTCTCTCACCCCTTTTCTGTTCCTATTCATGCTTCATAATCTTAACCATGGAATGGCCGTGGCTGAACACACAAGCGCCGGGGTTGCCCGATTTCCTCCTTGTCTGGGCATGTGGGTGCATAACTGCTATTTCCTTTTTTTATGATGGACAGGCAGCACCTAGCCCTGGAGGGGAGACGCAAAGCTGGTGCTATGGTTCTGAGAGGCTCAGAGTCTTGTTGCAACCCAAAAGCCCCACGGGAAGATTTTCCAAGGCAGTGTTTTGGAGTTCTTATAGTCCCGACTCCCAAGATCAGCACCGTGCAACCAGACAAAGGAGTGTAGTGGAAAAAGTCCAGTGATCTGGGCTGGGCTTTTTCCATGACATTGGGCAAGTCATATCCCTTTTCCAGGACTCACTTTTTCTACCAGTAGAAGGAGAGGATCAACTCCCTTTGATCATGCCAAGTCATGCAAAGGGAGTTGGATTGCCTGGTTCTAACCCCAGCTGACCACTTACCAGCTACATTACCTTAAGAAAGATGCGTAGCTCTCTAAGCCTCAGTTTTCTCATCCATAAAGTGGGGATGCTAAGATTCCCCAACCTCGTAGAGTTTTTGTGAGAAATAAACGAGATTGTACATGTGAAGTGTAAAGCACAGCGCCAGGCACAAAGTAAATGCTCAATAATTGGCGGTGATTTTTGCAATGTTAGAGGAGGAAGGAAAGGGCAGAGCTAGCAGCAGACAGGCAGAGATGTATATTTAAATTCCAGGTGTCCCCACCTAATTTTGTTAAGCTGAACTCCTCCTCCTCCCATTCTTCCTCCCCTTCCAGAATGCTTGTGCCCTTCACACACAGTGAAATGGACAGGACATCTCACATACTGTGTGCAGAGATACAAAGAAGCATAACACTTTTTTTTCCTTGAGACAGGATCTCACTCTGTTGCCCAGACTGGAATGCAGTGGCGTCATCCAAGTTTGCTGCAACCTTAAACTGCTGGGATCAAGCGATCCTCCTGCCTCACCCTCACTGTGACTACAGGCACCACCATGGCTGGCTGATTTTTGTATTTTTTGTAGAGTTGAGGATCTTGCTATGTTGCCCAGGCTGGTCTCAAATCTCTGGTCTCAAGCAGTCCTCGCTCTGTTGCTCAGGCTGGAGTGCAGTGGCATCATCATAGCTCACTGCAACCTCAAATTCCTGGGCTCCAGCAATCCTCCTGCTTTAGCCTCCCAAAGTGCTGGGATTACTGGCATGAGCCACTGTTCCCAGGCAAGAAACATTAACACTTTTGAGAAATATTTTGGCAGTGATTTTCAAGATCCTGGAAAATGGATCTTTTAGCCCAATAACTCCACTGCTGAGATATAAGGACATTATTTGACACAGAGAAAAAAATATATAAGTATAAAATGTTCATCTGAGTTGTTTATAATCTTAAAAACTTGGAAACAACTTAGAGGTTCATTAACAGGGAAATGTTTAAGTAAAGGATTGTTTATTGCTGGGATATTTTATAACTATTGAAATTATATTTGCAAATTGTTTATAAAGACATGGAAAAACATATAGGAATATCGAATGAATAAAACCAAAACACAAATTATATAGAAGGAATGGTGTAAAAAGACCAAAATCAACTCCCTAAAGAAAACTCTGCAGAGAAGAATTCAGTTTACACACGAAAATGTAAACAGTGGTTATTTCTGAATAGTAGCGTTTGAGTGGTATTTATTTTTTACCTTTTTGACAAATGTGCCGTTTGTGTATATTTTTCTATTTGTATATTTTTTCAAGTTAAAAAATATATTTAGAGTTAAAACTAGAAGGAAATAAACCAAAATGTAAACAGTGGTTGTCTTTGAAAGGTATTGGGGGGGGGATTATATTTTCTTTAATCAGCACTGTATTTCTTTAATGAATGTTGTGTTTATTTGATGAACATTGTATTTCCTTTATTGAAAATATATTAGAATTATATATAGCTAAACCACATTTTTATTAGCTAGTTCTTTTTTTTTTTTCTTTTTTTGAGACAGAGTCTCACTTTATTGCCCAGGCTAGAGTGAGTGCCATGGCGTCAGCCTAGCTCACAGCAACCTCAAACTCCTGGGCTCAAGCAATCCTGCTGCCTCAGCCTCCCAAGTAGCTGGGACTACAGGCATGCGCCACCATGCCCGGCTAATTTTTTCTATATATATTAGTTGGCCAATTAATTTCTTTCTATTTATAGTGGAGATGGGGTCTCGCTCTTGCTCAGGCTGGTCTCGAACTCCTGAGCTCAAACGATCCACCCACCTCGGCCTCCCAGAGAGCTAGGATTACAGGCTTGAGCCACCGCACCTGGCCTATTAGCTAGTTCTTAAAAATGACAAAGAAAACATATGCTCACATTAAAAGAAAAATTTCATCAGTACACAAAGGTATATAAAGTACAAAAATAAAAGTTCTTGGCTATTTTTCACACACCTAGTCTCTTTCCCTAAGTGTAACGGAGACCAGTGTCATGTGTGTTCTTCCTGAAATTTCCTGTGCATATAAACTTAGATATGATTATTCAATTAAAAAATAGATATGGAATCACACAGTATGAATCATTTTGGAACTTGCTTTGTTATTCAGTATAGTATCGATTTTTGGGTATCTTTGCATGTATGATATACTCTTATAATGATTATAAAACATTTCACTGTAAGGTTACATGATAATTTATTTCATTCATCCCCTACTAGTGACCATGAAGGTTGTTGCTAGTTTTTACTTTTATAAACATTGTCACAATGAACAAATTCATTTCCACTATTTACCTATTCCTACTCACAGGAATCTATCTGTACAATAGATTTTTAGATGTGGAATTGCTAGAACCCAAGGGTTTGTGTATTTTATGTTTCAAGCTATTGCTGTCAGGTATCATAAATATATGCAGTTGGCACCCCATATCGGTGAGTTCTGCAGCATAGATTCAACTGACCTCAAATGGAAAATATTTGGGAAAAAGTTGCTTCTGTACTGAACATGTACAGGTTTTTTTCTTGTCGTTATTTCTTAAACAATTCAGTATAACAACTATTTACACAGCATTTACATTGTATTATGTATTATATGTAATCTAGAGATGATTTAAAGTATGTGGGAGGGGCCGGGCATAGTGGCTCACGCCTGTAATCCTAGCACTCTGGGAGGCCCAGGCGGGAGGATTGCTCGAGGTCAGGAGTTCGAAACCAGCCTGAGCAAGAGTGAGACCCCATCTCTACTATAAATAGAAAGAAATTAATTGGCCAACTAATATATATAGAAAAAATTAGCCGGGCATGGTGGCGCATGCCTGTAGTCCCAGCTTCTCAGGAGGCTGAGGCAGGAGGATTGCTTGAGCCCAGGAGTTTGAGGTTGCTGTGAGCTAGGCTGACGCCACGGCACTCACTCTAGCCTGAGCAACAAAGCGAGACTCTGTCTCAAAAGATAAATAAATAAATAAATAAATAAAGTATGTGGGAGGGGCCAGGCTAGGTGGCTCACTCCTGTAATCCTAGTACTCTAGGAGGCCGAGATGGGTGGATCGCTCAAGGTCAGGAGTTGGAAGCCAGCCTGAGCAAGAGCCAGACCCTGTCTCTACTATAAATAGAAAGAAATTAGCCATACAACTAAAAATATATAGAAAAAATTAGCCAGGCATGCACTAGCATGCCTGTAGTTCCAGCTACTTGGGAGGCTGAGGCAGAAGGATGGCTTGAGCCCAGGAGTTGGAGGTTGCTGTGAGCTAGGCTGACACCAGGGTACTCTAGCCCGGGTAACAGAGTGAGATGCTGTCTCAAAAAAAAAATAAAGCACGTGGGAGGATGTATATAGGTTCTATGCAAATATTTTACCATTTTATGTCAGGGACTTGAGCATCTAGGGATTTTGGGATCCGAGGGAGGTCTTGGAACCAGTCCCCCAGGGATGCTGAGGGACAACTATGTATGAAACAAAGGAAGAGAAAAGATGAATGGAAGAAAATTTCAGTATGATAAGTTGTACCGAAAGTGTTTGTATACTATAAGCGTGCAAAATAAACAGAAAAAAATAAAAATGAAAATCATTCGTTCTAGAAAACGAAAGACATCATCAAAGGCCATATACCTAAATATTAAAAGTAATTTTGTTGGGTGGGGCCATGGGCAGTTTTTATGCTTTATTTTGTCAGTGTCTTATGCTGAATATGAACAATACTGTGGATATTATGAAAAATTACCCTTTTTAAAAAAATTACAAAAAGCAACACATAGTCACTGTAATAAGTAAAAAGTTAAAAAATGTAGAAAGAAAATGTTGGCGGGGGTGGTGGCTCACTCCTGTAATTCCAGCACTTTGGGAGGCTGAGGTGGGAGGATCACTTGAGCCCAGGAGTTCGAGGCTGCAGTGAGCTATGATCTTGTCACTGCACTCCAGCCTGGGTGACAGAGTGAGACACTGTCTCTTAAAAAAAAAAAAAAAAGTAAAAAAGAAAATGTTCATAATGTCCCTCTCCTCACCTCCAAATTCACCCCCTCAGGTAAACAATGTTAAAGGCCTGATGGGAATCTTTCCATACTTTTTTCTAGAGCATGTTATTTTTACATCAAAAAAGAAAGAATGAATAAAAGACCTTTAAAAAAATTTTTTTAATTACCCCTGCCTTCCCTGGCACTTTAGCAGGTCATCCTTGCT
Source organism: Mirza zaza (assembly GCA_008750895.1). Lineage (NCBI taxonomy): Eukaryota > Metazoa > Chordata > Mammalia > Primates > Cheirogaleidae > Mirza > Mirza zaza. The sequence continues at coordinate 86,788 of VSMD01059600.1, forward strand.
ACCTCCCACTCTGCCAAGCTGTTTGCCCTCTTTCCATGTCCAAACAACTCGCCTCAAAGAAACCTACTTGGGGCCCTGCTCCCCGGAGGCACCTGCGCCTCGGCCTTGGCCCAGGTTCAGCAGAAATCAAGGCCAGGCCTAGGAAACGCGGGCCCGGCTCCGCCCGACCCAGGCCCGGGAGGGCCAGCCTGGGGAGCGAGGGGCCGGGGGCCAGGCCGGGCGCAGGGCTCGCGGCGAGGGCCCCTCCCGCCTGCTTTCTCTAGGAGTAATTAAGAGTGAAATCCTCCTCCTGGTGACCCAGTGCTCCAGGCCTGGGCTGATTTACACATGAAAGGTCTACGGAGGGCCTGGGCTTTCTCCTTTTCACATTCACAATGAGACACAGCCTATAAATAAAACCTCTCTGAGAAACAAGAGGCTTCAAAAAAAATGTCTTTGTGTGTGTGTGTGTGTGTGTGTGTGTGTGTGTGTGTGTGTGTGAGAGAGAGAGAGAGAGAGAGAGAGAGAGAGACCCTGAGGGAGAGGGAGAGTTTGAAAGAGCTAGTACAGGGAAGAAGAAGCAGTGTGAATTAAAGCTGGTGTTTATGGAGTGTTTACCACGTGCCAGGCAGTCTCACGGCGACCATGTAAGGGAGCCATTATTGTCCCATTTTATGGATGAAGAAACTGAGGTTCCAAGAGGGGAAACGTTGCCCAAGATAACTCAGAGAATTAGGGAGGAAACCTGGACTCCCCAAATGGGGTGATCATAAGATGCAAACAATGTTCTACGTCTCAGTATCGATAGGGGTTACAGGACTGTATGCATTTGTGAAACTCATATATACTAAAAAGGGACAATTTTACTCTATGTAAAGTAGGCTGCAATAATCCTGACTTTTACAAAGGTAAAATAAAATAAAATACGTACAAAAACCAAAGATGCCATGAGTAGTGGGTGGTGAGGTCCACTGGGTGCTTGGGGACTCTTTAGCGAGGCTCTTACTTTAGTTACCTCTGTATCCTCAGGCTACATTCCCCCTAATACTGGGGAATGTAGATATTAGGGAAATGTTTGCTTGTTTAAATGAATAAGTGGGCTAAATAATTCTCTCTGGACTCATTTCTCCATCTATAAAATGAGAAATTGATGAAACACTAAGGCAAGCACCTCCCAATCAGCTTAAAGATCACTTCCTCCAGGAAGCCTTCCTGGATCTCTTCCTACTCCCAGAGTGGATCAGGGGACTCTTCT